>OX458998.1:14819445-15001945 GCA_949774965.1 Diarsia brunnea
GCATGTAAAGAAAAGACAGAGGCCCTAGGGTGGCATCAAATTCTGACACCTGGTTAGGCATTAAAACATGAAAAAAGAACCTTAAAATCAGATTTATGATGTTGTAGGTACGTAAAGAAAGTACCTACCGACTAAGTCCAAATGAACATCGAATCAAAATGACTGCGGTCACTAACAAATTCAATTCAACAACGTTGTTGATTTGTTTGTGGTCGTTTTCAGACTAATTGATTTAGCATTACTTAATTGAGCAATCACCAAACAATACGATTATCCAATCAACTATCATAGGGCTTTAGATGTATTTCAACAAGTGCCGTTTTCAAGAGACCATGATAGCCACTTACTTCCAAGCAGGAAGTGGCCCAGAATTTAAATAGATTAAAGGCGCGACGAGTGTTTTTAGAGTTACTTGCTGAAGATATTGGATTTAATCTGAACGAAGTATTTGAGAGTTTCAATACCTGAAAATTCCTTTCCTAAGGAGTTGATTGTGCTAGGAGGGTTAGATCAACAGCATTTATTTAGGGTGGGACTTTTGGTGACTGTCTTTCGATATTCAAAAAGTAGGTAGGTACTGAACACAGCCTAATTTTATAAATTTCGTAAAAAGGTTGTAGTATGAGACTGGCCATTCGCTATGCCTATTAAAGTGTTATCACTTGTGGACGCATTGAATGCACTCTAAAAATGGTCTTCAATAAAAAAAAAACCTTAAAATAGCATAACAGAACTATCTCAAATATAATCAGAAAGCTATTTAACCGAACTAGGTAGGATTAACCTGTTTTACGATGCTTTGTGTGTGTGGGCCAAAACTGATATTTCAGATAATATCTTTTATCTATTTCGATCGAGATTTTATGAGTACGCCCTCGTAATATGTATTAGGCATAGTCTAGGGTAGGTGTCTAATACCGGTTTGACCTTAATCAATATTTTTATAAGTCACCTATGTTAAATTTTCAACGCTTGCCAAAACTTTATCCTGAGTAAATCATTTTCATCAATCGTAATATAATAATAATCATAATCATCAGTCATAAGACCATAGAACGCCACAAAGAACGGCAACCTGCCGTTTGCATCCAGCGGTTGCCCGCGACTCTCACAATGTCGTCGGTCCACCTGGTGGGAGGCCTACTCGAGAACCTTTCTTCCCCATCGGTTTTCGGTTCTTCGAGCGATGTGGCCTGCCCATTGCCACTTCAACTTGCATATTCTGAGAGCTATGGCGGTGACCCTGGTTCGGATTTTGCACAAAGAAACTCCGAGAATATTAATCTGTTTATTTCAGATAAAAATAATCCATACAAATTCAATAGCTCTCTCCATGGCTCGTTGCGTGACTTTGAGCTTCTCTAAGAGGCCAGCAGTTAAGGACCATGTCTCTGTGCCATCACTGGCTGGTTATTCACCCTCGTCTTAGGACACTGCGGAATTTTGGACGAAAAGATATTATGTCGCGGAGTTTCCCGAACGCTGCCCATCCGAGTTGGATTCTTCGGGTGGCCTCTTTGTCGAAGTTGTATCTGCCTAGCTTAACAGTTTGTCCAAGGTAGACATAACTCTAATAATAACTATCTAACTCAATAACTATCGACAACTTCGAGAGTATCTTGAATGCGTTTGTGAACAGTTTAGGAGACTTAACGTCTCCCTGTCCCACGCCTCTTTGCATTAAACTTTGCACAAAACATTATACTTTTCATCTAAGATAATAAAAAAAACTACTGTTGCTATTTACCCGTCCTACGCGTATTGCGCTACACGCATATCGACAACTTCCTTTAAAAAAATATTAATCCATTACATCAACGTCGTTGCTCTATGAATTGTTAATCACGTTCGCTGCAAGTTCTTCCGTACTCCTACAATACGTTCATTCATACTTTACGTAGCCATTTCACAAGTCACAAAGGCCACAAGCTGTATCGTTATAAATATCGCATTATACTTTAGCTGCACCGTGCTCCGATTGACCCAAATGTGTTGAATAGGGAAAGAGGTCGCGAAACGGCCGCCAGCCCGCCAAGTGGGCTCGGCTTGTGGAACAACCGACCCTTTGATGGACTTCCAATACCAAATCGGGCCACAATGACATAATTCTTATGAATGCGTTCTAGAAACAAATTGCAGAGCGATTTCATTCATTCTATGTGTAATTGTGAACGCGTTGATTTATGATTCGTAAGTTGAAATTTGAACGCATTTATCAATGAAAGTCTGAAGGAATGGGTCTTTTTGACTGTTTTAACGAGGTTGGAAAGTTTCCCCTAATTTTTTCTAGAAATTCGAACGCTGTAATTTATTAAAATCGTAACTACTTTTTAAGACCTCGGCTGTTTGCTTTATTCAAAGATTATAATTGAACAAAGTTGACGACGTATTGCTGGCACCTTATAAAAAGTTAATAAGCATAGACAACACAAACAAAAAATGGCGCTAAAAATAACACGGCAAATAAAAATGATATCCCAAATTAATTATTAGGTAAAGAAATCTCGTCGCCAAATCTCGTCGCGGTTCGGCACAAAACATGTTAATTTGTATAGAAATCGCAATAAATACTTGAATAAAAAAAGCACAATTACTTGTAATTACTTCCCGTCGCCGTAAATACGGAACAATGGGTATGTGAGGACGTCATTTGCATTATGTGGCGTGTTGTAATATCCGTGAGAAGAGTCCCACGTCCTCCGGCAACGTAGACATGCTGACAAATTGTTCAAAGTTAAGATTTTGATTTGTGGTAGGTATCTTGTTAAAGTTTTTTTGGACTGTTTTTGTGCACTGGTTTTTTAGGCTTTGCGTTTTTTGTATGCGTGTGTAATTAATGATGGCTTGACATTTTTGCGACCGGTTTCTTTGGGACTTGAACAATTTAATTTAATAATGCAATATTTTTGGTGTAAATGGTCGGCTTAGTATGTAATTAATTACATTATTATTTTAAAACAGAAACTCGAGGAAAAGATGAAGTTCATTTTAGTATCTAAGCAATCATAATAAACTTGAAATTAGAAACTTAAATCCCATTCAATGACTATTTCATGAAAAAGTTATTCAATGGGGTAAAATGAACTGAGAGTTGGGTGATGATTTTAAACTTTTTAAAACCAGATTTGTTACGGTCGCTAATCATATTTTAATCAATATACAACATGAATTTCGCGCTTAACAGAGCTGGTACGAGTAAACTGCCTACAAACAAACTAGGTAGGAAGAAGTAAATATACTGTGTTATTCATGAAAAGAAAAACTTAAATATTCCGAGTTATTTTAACAAAAGAATAAACTTGTTTACAGGCGTAGAACTGTAGAAGCCACAGCAACAACGGGGATAATAATCGTAAAATCTAAATTATCGTCGTCGCTCGTTGATCATCGGCGTCTGTCGGCTTTTAGCGAAGTGTTGCCAACTTTTCAGGAGATTGCCCTAACTCTCAGTCAGTGATGAACACTGTAAATGTAGGTTTAAATACAAGCACTATGTTATGAGAACTTGTGCATGTTTGTTTACAATTAAGAATAAGTAAATAGATACTGTCTTAAAAAAAAAATCTTGGCGAGACATTGTGTTCACATTTATTATTCCTAGTAGAACACAGTATATTATTAGTATAATACACCGCCATAGGTAATAGGGTAGTTGACTTACTAAAAAAAATATGATTATGTTTAGTCCGCCTGTTAGATTATCGAAAAATATTGAATACGTGTTTTTTGTTTTATCAAATTTATAAAATTTAACGAAAATAAAACGTGTCAAAGATCGTGAGTGGAGGCTGGTGACATCACTCTCTGGTAAAAAATGTACCAAATTGTGACGTCGCGCGACTTTTCGAAGCACTGTATCGTCTTCATTTATTGTTTATGTGAAAAAAGAAAAAATACGTCGCCAATATTTTTTGTCGTAGGGACTGACGTACCTACGACAAAACGCTAATTTCATATGTACGGGTTGTTCGCAAGAGATACCGCGGCCTCGACATAAAGGGCTAAGAAAGAACATGGGTGGTTTTTAGTCAGTAAAAGTCTGACACTCCCTTTAGCTCTGCCCAAGAGCGGGAGGGCTTATTCGATGATTCCCCCCCCCCCCAAAAAAAAGGACCTAATGGAATGAGAAGATGACGATGAAACTGCTAAAGTGGCCATTTTAGGTCATGAACGCATGACATGATAGTTAAGTATATTGACTAAGCAGGTAATAGGACATCCTCAGACCAGAATACTAATGCAGCCACCATTGCAGAGAGCAGCAAACGATAGCATCTTTGTTTTCTCCGCTTTCCCCAGACGACAGCTGCGCTTGTTTGCTACACTGAACGTAATTATACAACGAGGACTAGCCATTGCAGAATTTTAATACATTCGTCCGTCAACCGTATTAGGTCTGTAATAGGATGGTCTATACCTAGAGCAATTGTCTGGGATGGCAAACATTTTTGAATTGATGCGTTATGTAGAATTTGCCGTGTAAGTGCCTGTAATTTCACCTGACTCTTACTCACATTCAATTTCAAACAATTCCTTAATGAATGGTCTAAATAACAATAACGCATAGATCTGAGTTAATTAAACAAAAATACAAACAAATCGTAAATACGATTACATACTACATTCAAAGTTGGCGCCAGAATTTTCCCTCGCACTATATTTTCGCGCGTGCCATAATGTTGGCCATCCCTGACTGGCGTGGTCCTAGTGCATGCGTGTGAGATGGACTTGCGACCATAGATAAGTAGACAGATACGCACAATGTCCTTGTTGTCCTTGCAAAGGTGTGAATGTGTTATTTACATAGAAGAATACATTTAAATAACTAATTGGTTGATAGCGATAGCGACTCATTCATAAAGTAGGTAATGCTAGCCATGTAATGAATTAAAAGTATTTACTTATTGTTGTTAATTGTGATTTGCGTTATTATGGACGGCTCAGAGAACCTAGCACGAGTTATGACGTTTTTCGTATCATAAATACGTCGATATTTGAACTAAAAAGACTTGCTTCACAAATTATATTATTGTAATTTTAAGAATTTATTCATGGATGCTACTGCTTGTGTTCGTTGCAAACAATTTAACTAAGATGCTGCAGATTCATAAATCGACGTATTTACGAAACGAAATATGACAAAACTGGTGCTAAGGCTTCAGATCTCATGTGCGTAACACGTATGCGGCGTCTTTCCACAGATAGTGGCACACATGCCCTGCCACCTGTGGCATTGATGCAATCTCACACAACCAAGGATACATCAACCGCTACGTGCGCTGTAACACTATTCGCCATCCACCTACTTTGAAACTGTGGGCTGCTACTGACAAATTCCTAATCACAGACAAAACAGAAATCCAAACAGCACAAAGCCAGACTTGGAAACCAACATTTTTAATAGGGTTCTAGGGATTATATATATTATAAACAGTTTTGTTTGTAAGTTTGAATGTAATGTGCAAGTATCTCATAATATTACTGATTTTCTCACAACTCAGAAAGGTAACCTGCAGATTCGATACAAAAGAAAGCCAAAGTAACACCGTGTTAAAGATTTTCTTTCACACTAGCAACTGCTTCCTATGTAGTTATAGGTAGTGAGTATAAACAGTGGTCTGTGGTTACTTACTGTGTGGTAAGCGGCTTACTTAGACCATAATGTGTAAATGAGTGGAACTACTTACTTTGTTTGTAATAAAGACGATGGAAAGCTAAGGGCGGGTGCACCGATACAGCTGTTTTTACGACCGGGAGTGGTGGACCGAATTGTGTGGTTTTGTGAGGTGATTATTATGTGAACTACCTTTACGATTTAGTTAGTGGTGTAATTAAAGATCAGATTAAGATTTGACTACATGGTAAAGTTACAATAAGGGTTTTAATGTGGTTTATATCGTAAGAAGACTTCATTGTTTTATAATAAGTAGTAGCATTTTAGAGATCAGTTCATTATAATATTATTCGCATCTTGTGCGTGTTCGAAAAATCTTTATTTAACAGAGAAGATCTAAAGAATTAGAATGTTAGAAACCCGCAGAACTAGTCAGAGTATTAAAAAAAAACACTAATAAGTGTTAAATAACTTTACTTTCGGATGTCGACGACATTTGCGTGTTTTATCGACTTTTTTGTCACCGATTTCCGAAAGTAAATTTTTACTCACCTTGCTTAAAGTGTAGCTGCGATCGCATATCAGTTTGGATTAGACATTTAGCAGTTTCTGCGTTCGCTAACTGTCTCAACTTAGCTACTGTAGTGACCATTTAACTCAGTCAGCTACTGGTGTAAGTGGGCTAGAGCTCAGCCAAATTTGCTCACTATAGTGGGTCTAGGGTAGATAAGGATAGGCAAATACATATAACTTATTAATGGTCGAGACAAGACAAGGGTCTTACATATTCATGAATGCCTGCCCAGTCACAAATCATTTACTAACCCAGTACCTACTTAACATTTCATTGTTAGCAAAAATAATTTTGAAAATAGGTTCATTAATGACGGAGATATGCGATAACAAAAATACAAAAAAAAAAAATAGAAAACCTAGTCTAGGTTTTCTAAAAGCCTTAGAAAAATAAAATGAATCATGATTTACTGTAGTACCTTGAAGTTTGAGATGAGGGAAGGACCTGCTGTCGTCATATTATAAGGGAGATTTTAATTCATCATGTTTAGAAGTAATAATAACCTTCATGTATCCGGAGTCATCATTCTCTTGCCCTTATTCATTTTTTATTGGGAGCGGCGCAGCACGTCTTCCTCCATACTTCTCTATTATTCCTCCATATTTCTCTATGCACGTCATCTCATCAGAGACCTCCTTTATTGCCATATCTTCCTATGCACAGTCCATCCATCCTTCCTTTGGTCTTCCTCTATTCTTATACCCCTCCACATTCATACTCAAAACTTTCTCACGACATTCTCCTCATTCCTCCGCATCAGATGCCCAAAACTCGACAACCGTTTACCACACAAGGTTTCAGTGACCAGTGCCACTTCCAGACTTCCTCTTATGTATTAATTTCTTATTTTATACATTTGCGTAGCACCACACATCCTCCTTAGCATTCTCATCTCAGTCTCATGTAAATGTCTTTCACTCATTTCTTTTATGGCTCAACGTTTCCGGAGTCTCGGTTGGTAATTTATTTGACCTTTTATGGCAAAGAAACCTACGAAACCTGTCGCTGTCGCGGCAAATCTCGATCTTTATTACGCTAGTGTAATTAAGTAGTTTTCATATTATGGTGATTGTTCATTTAACTAGCAATAGATACTATCTCAATTAAAATGTGAGTGGTTTCTTTTCATACTACAATAGTTATTTGTGCAACAAGAGAGCAAAGTGGGTTTTTGCTGCGAGTGTTGATTTTGAATCCCGAGTAAGCGAAGGATTCTATAGTTGAATCACGAGCGTAGCGAGTGATTCTAAAGTTGAATCCTGAGTGTAGCGAGGGATTCAAAGGCACGAGATGCAAAAAAACTTTGCTCTCGTGTAACACACATTACTTTTCACTTCAGCAGCGAGAACACTTTAGGAGATAAAATAATAAACAGGAATAGATTGAAATAACTATTTATTGTGAATCAAAATAATTAACATAGTAGGTAGAGGTACCAATTCAATAATATTAGTCTTATGCCCAACTGACATTCTTTTTAGAAAAGATACGAGTTTTGCGTATGTTTCAATATGCACGTTATGTTTTGTTTTTAAAGTAGCTTTCAACATTGAGTAAATACTCCACATTGAAGATGATCGCCTCGTCTCGTCTGTGATATATCTAAAAAATATGATAGCAACACCGTCTCCGAAAAACTGCTTGCGCCCTTTGTAAGTCTCCATTCATTGAAGACATGGTATGCTTTCAGATATTTTTCGCGAGATTTTTCAGGCAGGAAACTTAATTCTGCATTTTTTACATTATTCTTCAATTCTTCGGGCGTTAAATAGCAGACTTTGTCACTGGACTCACTCATATTTATTTATTACTAGCTGTTCCCGGCATGCGTTGCAATGCCCTTTTTTCTACCTACTACCTGCCTGTGTACCAACTACCTACCTACCTACTACCTCCTACCCTACCTACTTACTACCCTACCTACTACTCTACCTACTACCCTACCTACCTACTACCCTACCTACCTACTACCCGACCTACCTACTACCCTACCTACTTACTACCCTACCTACTACTCTACCGACTACCCTACCTACTCTACTATCCTACTTACTACCCTACCTACTACTCTACCTACTACCCTGCCTACCTACCTACCACTTTCTCACCTTTTAAACCTTCCCTGGACTTCCACGAATAATTCCACACTATAATTAGCCAAATCGGTCCAGCCGTTCTCGAGTTTTAGCGAGACTAACGAACAGCTATTCATTTTTATATAATATAGCTGTACCCCGCGTGCGTTGCAATGCCCTTTTACCTGCCTACGTACCAACTACCTACCACCTACCTATTACCTACCTACCTACATACTACTAATTTCTCACCTTCTCTGGACTGCCACAAATGTTTCAAAACCAAAATTAGACAAATCGGTCTGGCCGTTCTCTAGTTTTAGTTCTATGTCGTATGGTCTGTTTGAAGTTGTCATTCGTTGACTGAACAACTGAACGTCACTCAATTGTTTTGCCTTCCCGGAACCTCTCCACTAACACTTGAACTTTATGGGTACGGTATTAAAGCTCAAATTGATTTTACGTTTTAGTTAGAAAACGTTTGTATGGGAAAAAGAAAAGGGCTGTTTTTAGGGCTTTTCCGGCCATTATTCGAATTTTTCTCGCCGTAAGAACCATCCTTGAACTTCAACGAACATTTAAAAAAAAAAATCAGCCAAATCGGTCAAGCCGTTTTCATGCCAAGTCGTGACAACGGAAAACGGGTTTCATTTTTATATATATAGATTATTACTTTATTATCCAAATTTTATTGTACTTTGTAGCTAGCATCAGAGACTAAAACAATAAAAAATTGAATCCCGCTGTTTTTTTTTAATTCGTTCTGAAACTACACTCGCGGTATTCTGTCTCAATATTAAAAATTGTTAAAACTATAAATAAATAAGTAGATACCTACATGATAAACTTCGTATTTTTTTCTTCAACATTCTTCAACTTGATTTAAATATAAAAAATATAATTCGATTATTCGAAATATAACAATTTTTCAATTCATCACGTGATTTACAATATTACGGTTAACGATTTACAATATCGGTATCCGAACGTTTTATTGTTTGTTTCTTTTTTAGGCCTATAATAAATATGGAATTTGAAAATCTAATTTCGAATCGACTTGTTTCTATCTCTCGCTTGTTTCGTATCAAAGTGAAAGTGACAGAACAAAACGAAGTTGAAATCTTTCGAATTTTGTGAGTAGACCTGCACAGTTCTCGGTATTAAAAAAAAAAATTAAAAAGTTACTTTGTCTCACGCTCGCAGCAAAATCGAATTTTGCTCACTGTCTGTAAGCAGCAAAACCTGCTTGTTTGAGGTGCTGAGGTGAAAAATACATTTTATCATTTTAGTTGATCTAGTGAAAGTGAATTGCTGTGAAGTGATTAAAAATACTAAGAGCTAGTGATGTAAACCAATTTGTTTTTAGACATAAAAAATCATCATTTTTTCTTTACTATTAAATAATAACATGGGTAGTGTTTACCTGTATGGAAACTTCGAGGAGTTCCGCTATAAGTGGATTTTGTTCTATGCAAGATATAAATAAGAAAGACCATACATTTTTGGTAGACTAGCGTCTAAACGCGCCTTCGCTCGGATTGAGGTCAGAAATTATGGCACAGGAACACACACGCCTACTTCAATAAGAAGTCTATTGTCCTGACTGACCCAGGTGTCACAGACAGCCGATGCAAGATTGGAAAATCTGTTATAGAATCAATTATAGAATAGATAGCATATTCTTATGACATGAAAACGCGCTTAGATCTTAGACTTACGGACATAGCAGAAACCATAGCAAAAAGAAAGTGGGCGGTGAATGATGGAACATGGGGGAAGAAAGCGCTGAGGAGGAGACCACGCACGGGACAGAGAAATGCGGGAAGACAACTAACTAGACGATATCATTAAAGTGGTTGGAAGAAACTGGACAGCAATACACAAAATCGCTGAAAGTGGAGTGATTTGACAGAGACCTACAGACCGCATTAGGCCAGAGGTTGAAGAAGACAGATCTTTAGTTTAGAGGCCGTAAAACGTGAGTTGTATCTGTGACGTCCACTAGTCACAGGGGTAAGCACAAATAGTTTATTAAATAAAACAATAGTTTAGTGGTTTGAAATAGCAATCGGGTGCAAGCCCGCTCGGTTCGAGTGACAGCTGTCAGTGGCACATTTTCCCGCGCGAGCCTGCCTCCGTGTCTATGATCTTTATTCATCACAGTATCTATTACCTATATATCGATTTTTGAATCGAAAATACAACTCTTATAAAGCATTTTAGTAACTAATTGAAGTCAAACGAGTATGTCCTTATAAAATCGTTTTGACGTTACTTCTTCGGGTGTCTGAAACACATGGAAACCTAATTTATGAGAAGTAGGTATGTACGGGGTAAACCGGGTGGCCGTCTAAAGGATGCGGGTTATGATTTGAGTTATGGAGTGCGACGCAAGGGTTTTGGCTCCTAACCAACCAGTGTTTCTATCTCGTAAATAATGAATGTAAATCCCTTGTCAGTCTTTAATGATAAGCTATAACATTTAGGATTTAGGATGAAGCATTTAAAACTACGATATGATATAATCCGTGAGGAAATTATACTCATAATTTTGAAAGTTCATATTTTTTTTTTGATAAATCAGCAAGTTACCCAGTTCTGATTTAGGTGCAAAGTGTAAAGAAAGCGTCTACTATGAATAGTCGTTGAATATTGGAAGGAAACGATAGGTACTAGTCAAGCAAATCGACGGTTATCCAAATTAAACTATTATAGATAGACGCCAAACAAGATTTTATGCACTTATGCACTTCAAGCTACGCCGTGAAAAACAAAAGCCAACCGCATGTTCTCTTTTTAACTTGTTCGAATTTTAAACGGTTTTTTTGAAAATCTATGCACCTGATTGGACACGCGCAAAGACTATAGAATTGGTATAGTCCTATACCAATTCTATAGTCTTCGCGCGTGTGTGTGCGTGTGTGAGAACACACACACATTCCACAGTAATTTTACCTCCGCCCATGCATCACTGACAAAATCACAGTGATCTTTAATATTCGCAGCGCTCAATAAGGTTGTTGATCGGTTGCTATTTCTGACAAGGCTCTCAAAATTGTAGATATCTTTATTATCGAGATGATAATTATGGTTGGTGTTGAACTGAAGCTGTCTGAGGTAAAATACTGTGAAATGTCTGTAGAATGAAAACCTGGGCAAAAAGATGAATGGTCTGTGCTATATGTAGGCTGACGGGTAGTCGATGGCTTCGTTCGAGTTTCGTTCGACACATTAACTTAGGTATTTACTTTTTTAGGTATTTTTTCTTTTAATGGTATGGCTTCTTCAAAAACCTCGGTATTTCAAATGTGGTTTGGAGATCAGAAAAGTTAATTAACCCAGTTTAAAAACTTACTTACTTACTTTACTTACTTTATTACTATTTCAGCTTTTCAAAAATATTACAACATAAGATTTTTTACCAAAACGAATTTCAAGTTCTACACTGCCTCATTTGATGATAACTAGAGTACGGCGGCTGCAAGAATAACATAAGGTCAGGTCTGGCAAGTTGCCAAGTGCACTAGCGTCGTCCGGCCGATAGCCCGATGTACCGCGATGTACTCTCATGGCCAGTTGCGGTTGATCACCTCTTAGGGCGAAAATCGGAGTCAATTTGGTGTTCACTAGAATCGTTAAGGTTGTCGGTTGAGAATAAAACCACCTACGTATCGGTAAGTAGAAATTAGACTATTCGAAAGAGATACCGCGGCCCTGGAAGAGAAAGGACTAAGAAAGAACATGGCTGAGTTTTAGTCAGTACAAGTCTGACACTCCTTTCCGCTCCGTTCAGAACGGGACGGGTCATCTGATAACTTTTCAACCGAAAAAGAAAGAAAGTAGAAAAGAACTTAACGGGAACGTCCTGAGACGTTGACGTAGTCACTTGAGATTGAGACCCCATTGTTAAGCTGGGTGCTACATTTATTTGTATATCACAGACTACTGAGGTACTGCTGGCAGGCGTGGCGGTTCAAGCGTACAAATCATTTTATTTTTAAAATGTAGCACTGGGAGTGTCCGCCACTGTACCTCGATGTACCTACACCGAGTGACCGAATCTGTTGTTCAGTGCACGGCTGACTGAAACCGAGCGAAAACGTTGGGAGCGGCTTTATACGGGTAATGGTCCATCAAGCACTGATGTATTGCTGTTTTGTGTGACGGGAATGCGAGCGATTGAGAGAAATTAATGACTTTGTTAACCAGCTGTTGGTTTATCGTGACAACTGGGTTTAGTGTGCAATAGATTTAAACGTATCTTGCATTTTTTCTGTTATTGTGGTCTCTTGGTCTCCGTTTGTGATTAATGTTTCCAGTTTTTTATCTTTGATATTTATTTAATTTTATCTTTTATAAAAATAAAAACATATTTGTGTTAAAAAGAACGAAAATGAAATATTTGGGGTTTTCCAAATTAATCAATTGTCACTTTTTTATCATTTTTGGTGAAGTGGAAGTAATGTTTTTTCAACACACTTGCTCATAAAGTGGCTCTAATTTCACCGCAATTAGGCATATAATGACACCTGTAATCAAACTGTGAATTTTTCATTACTATTATTCACTAGTGAGTTATAGGTTTTTTTTTTAATTTTTTTGGTTGAGTTGCTTTGTTCAAAAAAGTTTCGATACTAAAAAGATTGTGTACAATACTACAAATAAATTAATGTACCTATTCCTTGCTCATTTCATGCAATTTCGAATTTAAATAGATAATTTCAACTTGTTTATAATACATTTTTAATAGATAAAACTTTTGTTTTCTCTGTAATAAAAAAAACGTTGAATTCCCCATGTTTTACGTGGCTGCAACACTATCCGCGAAAAGCCAAAAAAAAAAAACTTAATCTTTTAGTCTATAGCCGATCGCCATTGTTAGATCCGCGCGCAGGAAAACTTATTAATTTAAATAGATAATTTCAACTTGTATATACGTTTTCAATAAATAAAAAAATTGTTTTCTCTGTAATAAAAAAAACTTTGAATTCCTCATTTTGTACGTGGCTATAACGCTTATAACGCAAACAGCAAAAAAAGAAACCTCATTCTTTTAGTCTATGGCCGATCGCCATACGCGCGCAGGAAAACTGATTATTTTTTCCCGCCATGGCGAAATTTTTTTGACAACTCATTTTAACTGTTAAAAATGTTTTTTTTGTGTTATTTTCTTCACAAGTGTGTTGAAAAACGTCGTATGATACACGTGTGTATTGATGATTACCGTCCTCGGTTCTCTTAAGACCCTCACCTGACGGCTCGGGTCTCAATGGCGCCTCAGCGGTAATCACCAACGTTACACACTTATACCATAATGTACTATTCCTACTCCTCCGGTATTCTTTTCTGATTAATTTCGTTCGGGATCCAAGATCGTTAAATTGTTTCTTTGGGAGTTGGGACTTCACCGAGCTTCATTGTCTCGGCATTATTCTGGTGGTCGAAGTTTGGGGTCAGTGTAGAAGGCTTGTCCAAAATAAAAAAAAAACAACAATAAAGAAGAAAAATAAGAAGAAGTGAATAATTGTTAATTAACAAAAATATGGACATATTTGTGAACAATAAATAAAAAAAGAAAAAGGTGAATTTATTGAAATAAAAATATATAATTATTGACTAAATCTGTTCGAGCAGTACCAGCACACGAGCTTAAGGCCGTTGCGTCGCTAAAATCCCAAAAACGACGTATGTTTAAAGAAATTTGTTGAGGAATCCTTCCGTACGATTTCCATATAAAAAATATATGTTATACTTAAAGTCATCACAAATAATTCGTATTGTTTAAAATTTTAATAAACCTTCACATTATTTAATAAAAAATCGTAGTATGTCTTAACCTAAATCGAATTTTGTCTCTGAAACGGCTGAATAGTTCGGTATGAATTTTATACCCAAAAATACGTAGTGATGTATTTATCAATCCGTATTGTTTATTTTCTCTGATTTGTAATAAAATTTTGAAATAATAAATTAATTCCCGACATTTTGAGGCAAATGCGGCGCAAGACCCGTCGCGCATACTTGGAACGCGCTGCGCCAGTGTCTCGATGACTGTTGTCACGGGTGGACTGCACGCATGTCATTACTTCACAAATAAAATTCAAAAGTTCACGTTTTTAATGTTTTCTGAATTAAAACATATTGTAAATTGTATAGTTATCAATATTTCGTAAAATAAGAACAGAAAATAAGTTTGTAAATATATTTAAAGTAGTTTGTAATTTCATTTTGTTGTTTGCACCTATCATAGACTAAGCTGACTATGCCTAATAAACGTAAAGTGACGCGTGGCCGAGCTCTCCAAAACTGTTGGTAAATTACTTACGTTTCTTAGTAGATATTTTGGTATATAGAATATGTATGATATTATTTTGATTTTGGACTGCCTCGTTGGTCTAGTGGTCGTAAGCACGATGCTGAGCATGAGGTCCTGGGTTCGATTCCCGGGTCGGGCAAAGTGTTATTGGGTTTTTCCATCAGGAAATTATAAGTAACAGCCACGGAGTCTGGATTTGTGCCCGGTTGATGGCAATAGGCTCGCCCCTATTTTATGGGACTTAAACATAACTGGCGAAATGTGGGTGTACTATTAGGTACACCTCTGCCTAACCCTTCGGGGATTACAGGCGTGATGTTATGTTATCTAACCATTTTGTCTTGAGATTTTCGTTCGATGGAAGATGGAGATCTAGATGACTGATGATGTCTCGTACCTAATGATGGACTCTCATACTACATGATACATTTTGAAGGTCTGATGAAGACCAGGTAACTGCTTATCGGTTCTCAGTCACGGAAATAGTCAGAATGCTCCAACTTTCAGCTTTTATCTCATTGAGCACGGATGCTACTACATGATACATTTTGAAGGTCTGATGATGATCAGCTAAGTGCTTATCGGTTCTCAGTGACGGATGTAGTTAGAATGACCTAGCTTTCAGATTTTATCTTATTGAGCACGGATGTTACTACATGATACATTTTGAAGGTCTGATGATGACCAGCTAAGTGCTAATTGGTTCTCAGTGACGGATATAGCTAGAATGACCTAGCTTTCAAATTTTATCGATCTGAGCACAGATGCTACTACATCATACATTTTGAAGGTCTGATGATGATTCCCTAAGTGCTTATCGGTTTTCAGTGACGGATGTAGTTAGAATGACCTAGCTTTCAGATTTTATCTTATTGAGCACGGATGTTACTACATGATACATTTTGAAGGTCTGATGATGACCAGCTAAGTGCTAATTGGTTCTCAGTGACGGATATAGCTAGAATGACCTAGCTTTCAAATTTTATCGATCTGAGCACAGATGCTACTACATCATACATTTTGAAGGTCTGATGATGATTCCCTAAGTGCTTATCGGTTTTCAGTGACGGATGTAGTTAGAATGACCTAGCTTTCAGATTTTATCTTATTGAGCACGGATGCTACTACATGATATATTTTGAAGGTCTGATGATGATCAGCTAAGTGCTTATCGGTTCTCACTGACGGATACAGTTATGAAGCTACAGCTTTCTGTTTTTATCTTATTGAGCACGGATGCTACTACATGATACATTTTGAAGGTCTGATGATGACCAGATAAGTGCTAATTGGTTCTCAGTGACGGATATAGCTAGAATGACCTAGCTTTCAAATTTTATCGATGTGGGCACGGATGCTACTACATGATACATTTTGAAGGTCTGATGATGATCAGCTAAGTGCTTATCGGTTCTCAGTGACGGATGTAGTTAGAATGACTTAGCTTTCAGATTTTATCTTATTAAGCACGGATGCTACTACATGATACATTTTGAAGGTCTGATGATGATCAGCTAAGTGCTTATCGGTTCTCAGTGACGGATGTAGTTAGAATGACCTAGCTTTCAGATTTTATTTTATTGAGCACGGATGCTACTACATGATACATTTTGAAGGTCTGATGATGACCAGATAAGTGCTAATTGGTTCTCAGTGACGGATATAGCTAGAATGACCTAGCTTTAAAATTTTATCGATGTGGTCACGGATGCTACTACATGATACATTTTAAAGGTCTGATGATGATCAGCTAAGTGCTTATCGGTTCTCAGTGACGGATGTAGTTAGAATGACTTAGCTTTCAGATTTTATATTATTAAGCACGGATGCTACTACATGATACATTTTGAAGGTCTGATGATGATCAGCTAAGTGCTTATCGGTTCTCAGTGACGGATGTAGTTAGAATGACCTAGCTTTCAGATTTTATTTTATTGAGCACGGATGCTACTACATGATACATTTTGAAGGTCTGATGATGACCAGATAAGTGCTAATTGGTTCTCAGTGACGGATATAGCTAGAATGACCTAGCTTTAAAATTTTATCGATGTGGTCACGGATGCTACTACATGATACATTTTAAAGGTCTGATGATGATCAGCTAAGTGCTTATCGGTTCTCAGTGACGGATGTAGTTAGAATGACTTAGCTTTCAGATTTTATCTTATTAAGCACGGATGCTACTACATGATACATTTTGAAGGTCTGATGATGATCAGCTAAGTGCTTATCGGTTCTCAGTGACGGATGTAGTTAGAATGACCTAGCTTTCAGATTTTATTTTATTGAGCACGGATGCTACTACATGATACATTTTGAAGGTCTGATGATGACCTGCTAAGTGCTTATCGGTTTACAGTGACAGATATAGCTAGAATGACCACCATCAGGTAAATGGCACCATCAGTCTCCAAGGCCTCTTCGAGCTCTTTCAAATGAGTCCACACACGACGGTTCTACGTGGTGCCATCAATGAGATCCTATACTTACCTTCGGAGTCTACCATCAGGTAGCTGGTATCATCAGTCTCCAAGGCCCCTTCGGCTCTTTCAAATGAGTCCAAACACGATGGTTCTACTCAGTGCCGTCAATGAGATCCTATACCAACCTTTGGAGTCCACCATCAGGTACGAGACATCATCAGTCATCCAGATCTTCATCTTCCATCAAACGAAATTCTCAAGACAAAATAATTAAAAGCGATAAAACAATTAACACCATTAAAATAATAACATACAATGCATAACATCACGCCTGTAATCCCCGAAGGGTTAGACAGAGGTGTACCTAATAGTAGGCGTGATGTTATGTATCTTATTATTTTAATGGTGTTGAGACCTCGAGGACGCCTTGGAGACTGATAATGTCATTTACCTGATGGTGGACTCCAAAGGTAAGTAAAGGATCTCATTGACGGCACTGCGTAGAATCGTCGTGTTTGGACTCATTTGAAAGAGCTCGAGGAGGCCTTAGAGACTGATGATGCCATTTACTTGATGGTGGACTTCGAAGGTGGGTACAGGATCTCATTGACAGCGCTGCGTAGAACCATCGTGTTTGGACTCATTTAAAAGAGCTCGAGGAGGCCTTGGAGACTGATGGTGCCATTTACCTGATGGTGGTTATTCTAGCTATATCCGTCACTGTGAACCGATAAGCACTTAGCTGGTCATCATCAGACCTTCAAAATGTATCATGTAGTAGCATCCGTGCTCAGATCGATAAAATTTTAAAGCTAGGTCATTCTAGCTATATCCGTCACTGAGAACCAATTAGCACTTAGCTGGTCATCATCAGACCTTCAAAATGTATCATGTAGTAGCATCCGTGCTCAATAAGATAAAAGCAGAAAGCTGTAGCATCATAACTGTATCCGTCAGTGAGAACCGATAAGCACTTAGCTGGTTATCATCAGACCTTCAAAATGTATCATGTAGTAGCATCCGTGCTCAATAAGATAAAATCTGAAAGCTAGGTCATTCTAACTATATCCGTCACTGAGAACCGATAAGCACTTAGCTGATCATCATCAGACCTTCAAAATGTATCATGTAGTAGCATCCGTGCTCAGATCGATAAAATTTGAAAGCTAGGTCATTCTAGCTATATCCGTCACTGAGAACCAATTAGCACTTAGCTGGTCATCATCAGACCTTCAAAATGTATCATGTAGTAGCATCCGTGCTCAATAAGATAAAATCTGAAAGCTAGGTCATTCTAACTACATCCGTCACTGAGAACCGATAAGCACTTAGCTGATCATCATCAGACCTTCAAAATGTATCATGTAGTAGCATCCGTGCTCAGATCGATAAAATTTGAAAGCTAGGTCATTCTAGCTATATCCGTCACTGAGAACCAATTAGCACTTAGCTGGTCATCATCAGACCTTCAAAATGTATCATGTAGTAGCATCCGTGCTCAATAAGATAAAATCTGAAAGCTAGGTCATTCTAACTACATCCGTCACTGAGAACCGATAAGCACTTAGCTGATCATCATCAGACCTTCAAAATGTATCATGTAGTAGCATCCGTGCTCAGATCGATAAAATTTGAAAGCTAGGTCATTCTAGCTATATCCGTCACTGAGAACCAATTAGCACTTAGCTGGTCATCATCAGACCTTCAAAATGTATCATGTAGTAGCATCCGTGCTCAATAAAATAAAATCTGAAAGCTAGGTCATTCTAACTACATCCGTCACTGAGAACCGATAAGCACTTAGCTGATCATCATCAGACCTTCAAAATGTATCATGTAGTAGCATCCGTGCTCAGATCGATAAAATTTGAAAGCTAGGTCATTCTAGCTATATCCGTCACTGAGAACCAATTAGCACTTAGCTGGTCATCATCAGACCTTCAAAATGTATCATGTAGTAGCATCCGTGCTCAGACAGATAAAATTTGAAAGCTAGGTTATTCTAACTACATCCGTCACTGAGAACCGATAAGCACTTAGCTGGTCATCATCAGACCTTCAAAATGTATCATGTAGTAGCATCCGTGCTCAATAAGATAAAAGCTGACAGCTGGAGCATTCTAACTATATCCGTCACTGAGAACCGATAATCACTTAGCTGGTCATCATCAGACCTTCATAATGTATCATGTAGTAGAATACGTGCTCAGATAGATAAAATTTGAAAGCTAGGTCATTCTAACTACATCCGTCACTGAGAACCGATAAGCACTTAGCTGGTCATCATCAGACCTTTAAAATGTATTAAGTAGTAACATCCGTGCTCAGACAGATAAAGTTTGGAAGCTAGGTCATTCTAACTACATCAGTCACTGAGAACCGATAAGCACTTAGGTGGTCATCGTCAGACCTTCAAAATGTATCATGTAGTAGCATTCGTGCTCAGTTAGCTGAAAGCTGGAGCATTCTGACTATTTCCGTGACTGAGAAGCGATAAGCAGTTATCTGGTCTTTATCAGACCTTAAGAATGTATCGTAGTAGGAGTACCCGTGCTCAGTGAAATAACTAATAAATAAAATAATGAAAGCTAGGTTATTACATCATTAGTCAAAGTGTATAATTTATTATTAAATATTTTATTCATACATTATGATGTCGGTACTCCAAGAGATACAAAATATGTTAGGCAAATACGATGACCGCTCTGCGACACATTTCTGTTCTTTGGTACGTTTTTCTGTAGTACAGTCGTTTGCCGGTAGGGGCCGAAAAATAAACAAAAGCCAGTACAGAGGTCAAATCGTCAAAGTCATCTAGTGCTGCGATCCCCTTAAATAAGCGCTTGAAGCAATATACAACGTATCGTTAAATCAATGAAATAGTGCTTACTGCTATTACAGAAGGTCATTCATGAGCACTACAAATGACCTAATTCCACATCCAATGCTTGGTAGTAAACCGTCTCTTCAAATTGAAATGGAATGTGCACTAAGAACCTGCAGAGGCTTGCGTGAAAAGGAACTCTTAACGCTAGTGTACAATTAGTGCACGAACATTAAGCATCGATGCAAAAAGAAAAATAAAACACATATTTTCTGTACCCGAGACCAAGTTCTTTACACTATGGAACTATGCTATTTACAGTATTTGTTTTTAATAAATATTTGGAGAAAAACAGCGAGTTGGTTAATATGATGTTTATGAAACGCATACATATTTAGGTGCAGTAAGTTACACCAACCCAACATATCTTACAGAAAACATACATTTAAGATGCTTGTCGTAGTGACCATACTTCACATTGATAGGTTTTAAACTTTGATGGACCTCTAACATCTCGACATGGCGGAGGGCAATATAACACTAAAGTGTCGTAAGAATGGACCATAACTTCGACATCCGATCTTCATTCGCAATGACTCATGGAGATCCTCTAGACATTATTGTCTATGAAATAGTGTTCTAAATTCGAGACTTGTTGACAATCTATCCATTACTGAGTATGACCCAAGATGGCCCACATGAATTGTCAAGACGGATTGGCTATTCAATTGCGACGCTTGGCAAAAGTTTTGTTTTACGCAAATAAATCTAGCTGCCTATTTATAATCAATTTTTAGTACATTACAGAGTGATTTTAGTTAATTTATTTTTAGTACTGATTAATTTACCAAAACTGCGAAATATTTGACAGCACTTAGCGATGTTGCCAACTTTCAGAATTCGCAACCTTATTTTGACAATCCCTCCGTCGCGCCACATTCACAGTCGATCGTTCTTTTTAACCGACTTCTTTATTCACAATGGAGATAATATAGTGAACATTATAATAATTGTCGTAATATCAGTGTCAGGCCATCAACGCGTCCCTAATTTGTAATTAACATTGGCTTTATTTGGCCCAAGTCCAGCTGTTTCGGACACACGTCAACACTAACGCCATTTAAATTTAATTTCAACTTTGACGTTAACAACTAAACTAATAATGAACTTTGCTTTGTCAAATCCTTGAGTTTGGCGTCTTTCTCGGCCGGTTGATAATATAATTTTATCGCTGATTTATTTGTTCAACTAGACCCTCCGTGAGAAGAATGAAGGGTACGTAGTCCTACCTACTGTAAAATTGCTACCTACATTGGTGCTACTCCACAGAGTACATTATGTGCTACTCGGTGAACGGTGTTCTTTCTGCTATGATATCAGTCGTGTCGTGTGGGATTTGACACCTAGCATAGGTATCGAGGCTCTTTAGGCAAATAGAGTGTTGGCGAATTATTGCTGAGCGGAAATTCAATTCTTAAATAAAAATTTATTGAATATCCAGTCAATCGCATATACGTCACTTCACAGAATCAGAGCTCCAAAAATCATCTTTCTTTGGTATATTCAGGCAAAACCATTTCCCAAGAAAACAATCTCGGGAGATAATCTAAATGGGATCCTTTATTGATTTATTTTTGTTCTTTCTCTTTTACCCGTTTCTCGGAAACTGAGGGGGCCATTTGTTTAGGATTTCCAATACCGGGAATCAAAATTTGGGTTAGAACGCAAAAAAACTAGAGGCCTCGTTATATTTGACCAGAGATGCGAACCCAAAGTTATAAGTAGGACTCGAGGTGTATTTTTTCAATAACTCAGTCTGAAAAGTCAGACTTTTGCCTAGATCATTTGCGTCAATGTATCACAGTAATATGTCGTAAAATACAAGGAATGTTGTATTTCAACGCATTCATTTTTTATTATTTGCTGTAATTTTTCATGGCTGTCACATTTTATGTACATGATCCTGTACATGATGTCTGCTGCAGTTTAGAATGTGAGTAAGTACCTCTTTCAATTTATGAGTGGTTATTTTGATCGTATGAGTTGTACTGTGTACTGCATGTTCAACTGCAAATAATAGACAACAGAGCGCCCTCTCTCTTCTCAATGATTGCGCTACTAAAAGCAAACACGGTAGTTGACAAGAAGCCAATCAAGGACCTCCAGGGTCCCGTCGGGGCTGCGGGCTGTTCTAAAGAGATACCGCGGCCTCGGTACAAGGACTAAGAAGAAAGATGGGTGGATTTTAGTCAGTAGAAGTCTGACACTCCCTTCCGCTCTCCCCAAGAGCGGGAGGAGTTATTTGATGATTTTTTTTTGGTAATAATTACCCTTTCAAAACGTTATGTTAAAGGGTATGCTTTAATATTAGCTAGCGAGCCAGTACATAAATATAACAGACTCATACCAAATACTTTCTTCCAATTACATTCTCCACATCTGAACTCAACTTTTCCTGTTATATCTCAATGCTCTTTCAACGCGCCGCCGCGGACCATCGCCGATCTTTCTCTAGACCTCCACTTATTAGGTTATCTAAACATTTGACTATAGGCATGCCTTTTGCGGCAGTCAGTCGTGCCGATACCCTTGTAAGGAAACTTAGCTTCAGCAGATAAGCATTTCTAGTCCTATTTGCATTTCGCAGTATTGAAGCTGTTTTTAGATAGTTCATCCTTCGGTATATGTGTGTGTTGGTGTGATATTTTATTTGCCGTGCTTTGGAACCGTACAAATTGAATTTTAAATAAGTAAGTGGATGCACCTGGTAGTGTTCTTGGCTTGAAAGTATTTCATATTTTGTATTTTCGCTATATCAAACAGCCTTTACTGCGTTATTAAGTTACTGTGTGTATATATTTTTCATTCATAATAATGGTTGAGCAATATATTAATTTTATGGCATTTTAGCGAAAACAAGCAAAATAGTTATCTATGGTAGTGATGCTATTCTACTTCAGCACCAGAAAAAAAATATAGCGTTTCTATGTCAGAAAATATCTTTAATGTAATGTATCCAATCAGGCAATATATCAGATATCTATGATCAGAATCGGCTTGAGGTAGGGCCATCCAATAAAGTGGCTAACCAGGTTTCGGCCTTCTTCGTCCAATTACATAAACTATCCGCGTGCTAAGTGCTGTCCTCGACGGTAAAATGACCGTATTTGGAAGTCGCCCAACTCTGATTGGTTTTTTTCGGCGAATTATTGAAATACGAAGGATCGTCGCCCGTCGATGATAAATGTCGCATATATTTGTCACGACCCCGTGTTATTGAATGATATGTCCCTTTGTCCGTTGTTTCTGAACGATGAGAAGGCAGTTTTTGCGGTCGTTTAGTGAGGGTTTATGTATTGCTGATTATTTTTTATGGCTCAGATATCAAATTGTATTGAATCAAACTCTCGCTGTATTGCATCACTGCGCAAAAAATATGACACACATGCTGCTAAGCAGATAACAGGATGACGTAAACTTAGTGACTTTGAATGTACTAAAATAACAACACACTGTCCTAGGTATAGGTCTTGAATGACATGCCATGCCACCGGAGTAAAACATTGTAGCCAAACAAAAAGCTCAACAAAAAGAAACAACATTTGACGAAGTAAACAGTTGTGTTCACGCATATTAATATTTCGACGTGTAACGTAATTTGTATCAGATTTCGCGTTAACATCGTAAATTCAGCAAATGCAAATCCGAGGCTTAAATGGAATTTGTACTAGATTGGATATATCGATTCGGTTTGGGGCTGTTTGGTGGGAAAATTGTTTTTTTACGAGCCCGTCGAGGTTTCGTCGATACTCTCGCTCAATCGAGCGTGCAGATAACATTTGTATACTTAATCCGACATTACCCCTAACGGCTTAATTTCGAATAATGATGCGATAAAACTCAGCCATCTTTATTTCTAAACAATCAAAAGGTCAGGTTGTTACGAAATCGAAATTGATTGACATGGCGTCTAAATGGAAGTACTTACGCAAATGTCGCGATCGTGCCAATGATATTAATGGATTGTTCTCTTAAATAGATTTATGATTCGTTGACTGCATCGATTACGAATAGACACTAATAGAGAGTAATTGCGTCTCGTCGGTATCATTATCGTCATGAACTTTGTTTCAGAAGCATCCACACATGTACAAAATGTTTGTGTATACTATTTTATATGGTCGTCACCTGCTGCAGCCGTGAAAATGGCAAAATCGATTAATGGGGTGGTGGGTCCAATGGACTCACCTGATTTTGAGGGGTGTATCCGGATCGGCGAGTAGCTAGATGCATATATTTAAATGAAAATTTGAATGTATCAATTTAGTATAGAAGCACAAATGGTGTACGTATTGATTCTTCTATGTAAAAAATCTATTACATTCTGCAAACATTTACCCTTGTTCAGTAAATAGGTAGAGCAAACGATTTTGGATTTCTTCTACAAACAAAGTTGTAAATCTTGCGTACATGGACGATACATTTCTCACAACGCGAACGGTCCACTCGCGTAACTTATTTACATGTATTGCTCTTTCAATGGAGAAATTTCTAGAATGTCTCCCAATTTGGCACACGTTCGTTTATATTGACAGTAAAAGTATCAGGAATGACGAAAGCTACTTTGATTTTTGCCTAATAACAGTGACTTCAGGAATTCTTCTATTTTATAGATATCATAAGAGAAAAGACTGGGAACTTTGTTCTACTTTGTGAATTATACGTTGATGGTTATGAATGTAAAAAAAGTTTGATGTATTCCGTGTTTATTCAGAACAAAAGGAGAACTAAATACTTCTCAAGTATTAAGTAAGAAGAGTATCTAGCAGAGCAGGCTCAGTCGCTAGCCCCAGACTAATGAGGCAATTCAGAGAGAATATAGGTCAAAATATACGAAGAAATTGAATAAAATCTTCTCTACATATGAAATGAAATGTTTACGCTGAAAGTTCTCGTGTTAGAAGTTTTAAGGAGAAAACTCGAGGCTTAAGCTTAAGCTGAGAAAGTAATTTAATGATATAGAATCTTCAACGTCTTGTCATGATACAACCAAATTGGTTTCTTAGGATTCTTTTACGGATTTGCGAAGTTCTTTTATACTGAAAGAGTACAATTAAATATTGATGTGAATCCGTACGTCTGCCTGTCGCGAATAAATTAATCGGCGAACGGTGAATGGAAAAGTTGGACCTTTAGTTGAGCGGTAGGGGCTTAAGTTGGCATTATTGACAATTTGATTTACTTGCAGGGGGTCGTAGACAGACTGAAGAAAAGATTTATTGACTGTAAATGAAGTAATTTTGTAATCACTTTGGACCTTATTTTAGCTTTGATGTACTTCATTTTAAAATTGAAGGATGTAAGTACATAGAAATAGTGCGAACACTTTAACAATAAGCAATTCAAAACACAAACTTGAAAATGTAGCTCGTGAGGGCCCGTCAGTTGTATTGTGCTATCTGACACCAGGTTCAATAATAATGATTTTTTTATGTTAGGGCTCAAAGACGCCAAAACACAAACGGAAGACCTTGCTTCGTAGTCTACGAGAAAGTTTTGTCAAGAACATTTCAAACAGACTTATATCCCACAGTTGAAAAAGTTCTTAGTATATCTAGACGTAGACGGCAATATACCACAATGAACTCACCTGACTATTAGGGAACGTTGCAAACGCTGACTGTACTTTATGAAGCGCATGGTCCTGCTGATGACCCGGCGGGGGTCTGCCCTTGGGGAAGTGGAAGCGAGGGATGACCCGCGCGGGTGCTCCACTGCTGGCTGCCCCCCGTACGCTGCGTTGTAGCGTCGTGTGTGGTGGAGCTGACTGCGGCTTTGGAGGTGCTGAGGCGGCATAGTTCTGTGGGGAAAAAGACGATATTAATATTATATTTCACGGTATGTTATATTGGGTTTTTGAAACAGGTAGATCGCACAGGCTCGCCCCTACTTCATCGGAATGGGACTTAAACATAACTGGCAAAATGTGGGTGTACTAATGAACCTCTGCCTTACCATACGGGGTTCACAGGCGTGATGTGATGTTATGTTTTGTTTTTTCTCATGTGAATAGGCAAAAAAGATCCTTACAAACTATTACTTTTGCTTTGTCCAAGTTCGTTTATTGCCTGTTGACACGCGCGCCGCAGCCGCCAGTTGCGAGTACTACGCACCCCGCTTATTTGTATTATAATTAGCTAAGGTATTGGATAAACCACATGTGACTGAAGAAAGACTGATGAAGATAAGTTTGATGTAAGAGAAATGATGGAGAAGGGAGTAAATGATGCCGTGACGTCAGACAGGGAAGAATAAAAGAATAATAAATAGGTAACATATACGGTCGAACTGAGAAACCTCCTTTTTTGAAGTTGCTTAAAACGTGTTGCACCCCTTTCAAAATGGGATTTGACAAGGGCAGGGTGATAATCTTGATTAGACAAAATATTGAAAGACTAGGTATTGGCACACTGAAGTTCTAACGTAGAAGTTATAAGTTGTGTGGGCCTGACTTGCTAAAGCTGAATTTCTCTTTACCAAAATCAGTAAGCCCCAGAAAGCTTAAATAATGTATCTATCTACAATTTTAAACATATTTGGGCAAAATCCGTCCTAAAACACTCAAGTAGTAGGTGTATAACCAAAAACGAATCTCCCACATTTCTCATTTTTATGATTCTCTAACATACGTTATCTCCAAAACTGCTACAACGTGCAAACGTAATAGAAATGGAATATATCATTGGCAGGTGAGTGAGTCGCAATCGTTTTGATTTATTGCGTAGTGTATTGTTGATATTTTCGCAGTTCGCTTGTCGAGCGGGCGATGAAATAGGAATATACAAAGATAAACTAGATAACGCAAGAGCACCTTTTTTTGAAGTATGGGAAATCATGAAATGACTCCTCTCGCTCTGGGCGTAGCAGAAGGGAGTGGCCGACTCTCACTGACTAAAAGCCATCCGTGTTCTAATGGCTTTTGCGTGCCAGGACTGCAGTAACTCTTTCGAAAAAATTCCGCAGCCCTGGCAGGCACTGGCCCTAGTGGGCTCCGTCTAACCGCAAGAGCACCTACACTGCGACCTGCGTGGTATTTTATGCTTAATAACGTGACTCTTATCACAGCAAGCTAATTCATTTAACATTGCAACGTTACGCCCCGGGCGCCCCGTTACAAGTGAAGAACCTAATTTTAGACATTTTAAGAACAAAAAACGTAGTCCATTTTGAATAGAAACTTGTTTGGTAACTAAATAGTGCTTACGTCGTCATAGCCGTGTCCTATAGTTTTTTGGCTACATTGTAAATATTATTGTGGGTATTTCAAGGGGATCGGACTGAGTCAAAAAATATGATTCTGCTTAGTCCGTCAGTTAGATTATCGAAAAATATTGGATACGTGTTTTTTGTTTTATCAAATTAATAAAAATTGACGAAGACAAAACGCGTCAACGATTATGAGTAGATGCTTGTGACGTCACTTGTAGGTAAAAAATGTACTGACATGTGACGTTTTCTAGGAGTTCACGAGTTTTCGAAGCACTGTATCGTCTTCATTTTATGTTTATGTAAAAAAAAAAATATGTGTTCAATATTTTTTGGAAATCTATCTGACGGACTAGTTAGTTTTTTTTGTGTGATACCCTATTTCAGGAGTATGTACTTAGTAAAAAAAAAAGCACGCTTGGTTTTCACGCGGGATACTTGCGTTATCTATGTATATCTAACTCTGTGGGAATATTACTGAATAAATTACTGATAGATGTCTACCGTCGCGCGTCGCCGTCGCGTCGTTTCGTTTGCAGTACCTACATCCGCTGGGATGAGCGACAGTGAGGGTTTTTCTATTTGTAATGCTACAAAAATAAAATTGATTTAGATGAATCAACTGGTTTGGCTTTAGCGAAATTAGCTGCACACTTTGTTGCTGTTTCAAGACGGGTGAATGAATAAAGTATGAATGTTATGATTTCATTAAGCTTCTATGAACTGGTTTAAATATGGATAGCGCTTTTTATTAAACTAATTATTATAATATTCACTTCTTTGTTATGTCTACTTTTCTAATTTCTATTTACATACATAAACCCAAGCCCTTTTCCAGAACGCCACCCGCTACGATCCTTACTGTATACTCCTTTTGCCTTCTCTACATTCATACATCTCCATCTTCTTCTTTCTCTTTTTCTGTATGATTGCTATACTTTATTCACTACTAGCTGATGGCTGCAGCTTCGCCCGCATGGATGTCGGTCAAATTGTATACTAAAACCTTCCTCGAGAACCACTCTATCTATTGGTGAAAACAACAAGAAAATCGGTGCAGTAGTTTTTGAGTTCATCGCGAACAGACAGACAGACTGCGGCGGAGGGGAATGACTTTGTTTTATATGTACTTAGTGATGATGATTCAGAATCCTAGCATTTAAACAAAATATTCATACACTTACAAAAAAGATTCGCTTGTAAAATACAATTAATGAAGACAGTGTTTTACGATAAAAACGTTTACCTTATATCAAAGGCTTTATAACTCCCAGTTCATATATGTACACCTCGTAGGTATATATAAGTGTATAATAATATGCATATGTTTTCATTTACTCGCAACTCGGTCGTAATATTTGCAAATGTTTTATATTACCAAGTATACGAGGCAAAAAGTACTTGTGTGTACTATGTTTAAAGTACTTTTTCTACTGCTTAATAACTTTCTTTTATATCTTGATAGCTTTTATAGTAAAGACTCAAGCGGGTATAAACTTTTTGGAATAAATTAGTTTGTGTAGACATGATTGTCCTGACGTTCTTGTAATTTCAACTCATCATCATTTCAGCCAAAAGACGTCCACTGCTGGACAGGCCAGGAAATATCTTTTTTCTTTGTTGTAGAGTTGACTAAGATGAAACTGGCAGGATAGAATACTGTTATTAGTTATCCATCTTAGTCGGTAAGACTGAGAAAAAGGTAGCAGAAATACTACCCGCAAAAGTGTTACTGGTGGACAGCGGTTAATTGAAAAGTCTTTGTTTATTGAATCCTTATTGAAATTGAATTGGATATATTTTCAAGTTTTCATAATTATGACGAGTAATGGAAGAAGAAGACATGTTGTGCTGACTGACCCCAAATTAATTCGGAATAGACCAGGAGAATAATATTTTTGTTTTTAGAAGCAGCAGCTTTCAATGCCCAATATTAATAGGTAAATTAATTACACCCACATTTCGCCAGTTATGTTTAAGTTCCATGTAAAAGGGGGCGAGCCTATTACCATCAACCGGGCACAGATCAGACTCCGTGCTACTGAGGAACTTCCGATTAAATAATCTAATATCACTGTCCCCGACCCGGGAATCGAACCCAGGACCTCATGCTCAGCAGTCGCGCTTGCGACCACTAGACCAACGAGGCAGTCAGAGAGAAGAGAAGAGGAAGAGATTTGAAACATTCAAAATTAAATTTAAAAAAAAAATAACGTTGACAATGCCGTCTAGTAACTGTTCCTAATTCAAACTCTCATTGGCTCGTAATGACATTCCGATGTGACCGCGCGCCTATCCCACCGCATTGGCACGGATACCGTCTAACTACAGAAACCCTTTGTCTATAGAACTATGTAGTACAGTAACCAGCCGTAGGTAAGTTAAACTTAATAATAAACCAACCCACTGTAATATGCACAGGTTTTGCCATTGTATCAGCTCATGATTAACGTTTAGAGTCTATGGTCACGGTTTACGGAGTTTTGTAGATACAAAACTCCTACAACCCTACGTCGTAAGTAGGTGGTAACACAGGACGATGTTACTGCTTAAAACCAGTCGATTCGAAGCAAATTGTCTGTGACAGATGGAAAAACTTTAAGGGTTCCATTCACACGGAACCCTAACAAGCAATGTTAGTTTGCAGCTCGTTTGACACGTCGACGGCAGCAAAATGACTCTCAGTCAATTTACAATTTTCGTCTGTAACCAAGGATAAAGACGTTTTGTTGATCTCTGTACGATTATGTGAGTAAACAAGCGAACATCGCTAGCCTTAAACAATAAAATCACTACGAGAAGACATGGGGTCGTCTATTTGCAGCCGAGGCCAACGGCGGGCGGTATTAACACAATTATGACATAAATATTCTCGTAAAATGTAGTTTACAGAGTTTTCCCGGACAGCAAAATAAAACTGACGTTTAGTGTTCATAGAAAAGGAAGGACGAGGTGTGAAAAATGTGGAAGGCACAAAAGGCCTGACGCCGGTGATTGAGTCTTTGTCGGGCACATACTGCTTTCGAACACAAAAAACAAGTTTTAGGTCGCTTTTTGTACGCCCTACATCGTAATTAACGTTCAAATGAATTCTCGGTGACCTACGCTCATTCTGCAAAGTTTTGCAAACGACACTGATGAATGTGTTCCCGCCAAATCCTAGAGAATAGCCCTGTAGAGTAAATAACACAATGACTGTTGTAGTTCCAACATTTGCCAGGAGAAATTCTTGTTGGAATAATAAATTCATGTTTTACAAAAGTAATTTTCGCCCTCGACATTTTCTGTAATTGCTACATAATTTTCCGTTCTGTGGTCGCTTAGTGATTATGTTCTTAAAACAAAAACTCTTGGTTAGAGTTTCTTACACAAACAATAAAAACTGACGGTTACCAAGTGATTTTCTCTGTTAATATTAAACTGTTGTTTTTTTCTGTTTGTTGTACGTATTAAATATGCTAAAACGTTTCTTAATTTTAAATGTTAAATTACTCTCAGATGGTAATTCTTTCTTGAATGGCCAGCTACAAAAAGAAGTAACGTACTAAGTGCTTGAAAGTCTACCAATCAATTATCTCAGAATTCAAAGGCCTTTGATAATATTAACAATACGTGCCTACCAAAATACCAACACAAACAGGAAACTACTATAATAAAGAAATAAAAATAGAATCTTCACTTCTTCAATAGCTTCGCACTTGACCTGTTTCTTGTAAAGACAGATCTTAATATTAAGATCCATTATAAGGCCGACCTTAGAATTTTTTGCGAATATTTTATTTATTCTTTCTCATTCTGGGTAACTGGCATTATCCAGTACGACCTTTGTCTAGCTATTGTTAAAATTTTCAACGACGACGTTTCTGGCAAGGGCGCCCTCTTGTTATGCCAAATTTCACACCTATTAGGTTTTTTTTGTTAATTTTGTAAAGTCAATGAACTGCTCGCTAGGGCTAATGAAGAACACGTGTTGATGTGTCAAATGGTGATATCAATATCATAAAGTACCGGCAAAAATCAATGTACCTACTTCGAAACCAAGAAAAAAAAAATCCGGCCCTATCTTTGTGGCGATGCTAGGGATCGTCTAAGTGGACAACTAACTCAAATTACTTAAAATAAACGGTTACGGTTTCTAGAGAGGAATACTGGAAACTGCTATCTGACCTTCCCAACTCAATTACTTTCAAGCCGATATACATGTAATTTTCCATGCTGAAGTAACGAAAACAGTCGAAATACTCCTGTTTCATAGAGATTATTCGGGACTAATTATCAACCTTGAAGCCCCACAAATCCTCTTATATCCAGCTGTAGGTACAACCTGGTAAAACTACTTTTATAAATCTTTTTTTTACGCAAGTACTTTGTTTATGGCCTGCTTTTATGTCTGTTGTTAGCTTATTTTACTTCGTGGTGATCTTCAAATAATTATTATTGACATAGGTAGTAATTCCCTTACGACGTATTAACACCGCGATTTTAGATTAAAGAAAATGAATATTTTTTAAAGATTGCAACATTTGCATCGTCCTATCCCGTTTTGGCATATGAAACGTCACTTTTCTTTTTCGCGCGTTATCGACACCGCAAGAAAAAAAGTTCTTTCTCGTCAAATTATTCGCTTAAAAATAAGTTTACGTTATATTCTACCGAAATAACAAAATACTGAGTGACAAGAAGTGTAATAAGTGCAGCGTTAGTGAAAATCGTAAACCTGAGACGCAGAAATCTGAGCAAATACCTACAGACAACGCTCGCGCAGCCGACCACAGCAGTGAACTTGGATGTAACCCTTGGAGCCCTACCATTAGGCGTAAGAATGCCTGGCTATAACTGACCTCCGGATAAGTGATATCTACAGTGCTTATTCAAGCGATACGATGGTCATTAACACTGTAAACCACATGTGTGCTGTAAGCTTCTTAAAGCTTTTTCCAGTGGGTGCGCGACACCCCAGTAACATATATTTCCTATGTACTAGCTGGAACTTGAACTATCAGTGCGTGACACGAGATGTCCTTGGCAAAGTCATTGGACAATGCTAACACTGAAAATAACTATACTGGGTATAGCAGGTAGGTTACATTTCCATGTAAGCATATACCTTATGTTATTAACTGCATAGCAAACTAGCAGTGTGTGGCACGAGATGTCCTTAGCAAAGTCATTGGACAATGCTAACACTGAAAATACCTATATGCTGCATAGCAGGTGAGTTACATTTCCGTGTAAATTTTAAGCATATACCCTGAGTTATTAGCTGCATGGCAAACTGTCAGTGCGTGACACGAGATGTCCTTAGCAAAGTCATTGGACAATGCTAACACTGAAAATACTTGTCTTACAATCGGCATAGCCGGTGAGATCCATCTCCATGTGATGTTTGTGTGTTTTGAGTCATCATCATTCTCTTGCCCTTAACCCAATTCATTTGAGGTTGGCGCAGCATGTCATCTTCTATACTTCTCTGATTACTTGAATGATTCCAACGGAATAATTACCACCCAGAAGTATGCTTTACATGAAAACATATATCCCATGTTACTAGCTGCATAGCAAACTATCAGTGCGTGACACAAGATGCCCTTAGCAAAGTCATTGGACAATGCTAACACTAAAAATACCTAGAATAGACATCACAGGTGAACCTACTCTACTATGAACTTTGGTCAGCTAAATTTATAAATATGCTTTTTAATCTATGAGCATGATGGTTGCGAGACAACCTTGCTTATCCAATGTGCATTATAGTCTTGCTAATGCATATACTCTTGCAGTGAATGGGGACCATACTTTGCCACCTGGTTTCCTATCAGCAAGTAAAAGTTACTTGGCTGCCTTATTTGTATTCTGCTGGCTGACACACATTTGTCATGATTGCACATGCTTTAGTATGAGATACTCTCGGCATGTTATGGCCACATTAAGTGAAATCTTTTCATAGCTTCTTCATCGAGTATGATATTATGGAAGCATCATTGGTTATAAATCAAAGTTACATAATCATGCACGTAACCAACCAAATGCAAAACTGGCGAAATATGGGTGCCTAACCCTTCGGGGATTACAGGCGTGATGTTATGTTATGTTATGCAAACAATGTTTAATGTATAACCGTTTATTTTCTGAATAAACTAAATAAAACATGGTGGTAAATGCACTGTAATGTCCCAATACTCAAAAACTATTAGTATTGAGAGGGAAAAGGTTTATAGACTGACAAAATTTCGAGGTCTTAACAGCCTGCCAATGTACAGATGACCTTATCAACCAAACACTTTTTAGTTCCAAATAAATTATTTCCACTCCGAGACCTCAACCCCTCTTAGGAAAAGATAATAGTACCACTATATTGTAAGGCCCAATCTAAAATAACAACCCTAATAGTAACTCGTCGCTATACCTAGCAATCTATGGCTTCAATATTAAATTAATCATGTTGTAATTTAAAACGTTGATAATTTATTTATGCCTAAGAGTATTTTCAGAGAAAATCACTGAAACCATACCTAATAATAAGAGATAACTTGTTATGTCTGATCAATAAATCATAGAAACGCAAAACAATCATGTATTGTAGTAAGCATGTAACCTGCATTAAATAATATTTAATACCCGAGGAGATGGGCAGACCTAAATTACAACAAAGTAAAGAAGAATTTTAATTTATCTGGGCACGAGATGTACACACTTGATAGTACAAGTAAGTACTATAGTGATATAATTGAAAACAAGGGGGGGGGGGTGCATGGAAGTGCTAACATGAAGGGATTGTGGGTTAGGATATCAATACATCAGGATATAATTATATGTTTCACGTAACAAAATTTCTGGAGCTTTTATTGATAAGAATATTATGTCAGAGAACTCAAATAGACAATTTGTGGGAGAAACTTAGTAAGTTTTCCTATATTGTTTATAATTATGCTGATTAAGATTATAAATAAAACCGCACTGCTGGTGGCTTACCACGGTTTGGTTGTCTTTACTCTGCAGTATAGACTTATATTTTGGGGTAATACTTTTATAAGTATTATTAAGAGAAGTAAATCATGAGCCTGATTGGAGCTCATTCAAAATAAAATTCACAATATCATGCAAGCGGAATTTTCTTAAATACCAACAGTAGACATTGTATATTTATGAATAATGTATTTTTGCCAAAAACAATATGCATCTATATAAATCTGTCGAAAGCCTATGTTGCTCAGATAAACTTCACACATAGCTGCGTGCATCACAAAAGTGTATATTTTTGCAATCACCCAGATTGTACACTAAAATATCTACGCAAATTAAAGACAGTAAAAGCCTCAATGAATTTAAAAAACAGATTCTCACCATTATTGATAGACAAAGTGAAAACTGTTACAGTATTGACATTTAATTTGCCAAGTTGTTGGTCATCAGCCTCGTTGAGCTATGGTTTGCAAGCGCCGCTGAGAATGAGGTTCTGGGTTCTATTTGTGTATCATGCAAAGTGTTATTCCATCAGGAATTTCTCAGTAGCAGCCACAGAGTATGGATTTGTGCTCAGATAATGACAATAGGCTCGCCCCTGTTACATGAATGTGATGTTATGTATACTTATGTGTCTATTTACATTTACATTTTTACTTACATCGTCAAAACTTTGACATTTGATGCATGTAATTTTAATTTTTAGTGAACCAGATTCTATTGTTATGTTTTTATTTTACGTTTTTGAAGCAATTTAATTTTATGTACCTAATTATAGAAACTTTATGTGTGCCCAATAACATAGATAGTTTCTGAATTTTATATATTATACCACCTACTATTTACTTATGATCACAAAATTAATGAATTTGAATTCCGATGGTATATATCAAAAGTGTCCAATCTCATTTCAGGGTGAAGATATTTGTTGTTCTGCAAGCTCTAATTTTTACCCATTGGATTAATAAAACAGTTCGTTAAGAATATCAACCACTAATATTAAGTTTCTTATATTTCAAGTGAAACTGGTTTTTTGAACTCCATATCTAACTTCATACAGTACAACACAAACAGCAGCTCAAATCAGAGCTGACATCAGACATATTGTTGATCTATAATTATTATTTTATTATAGTTATCAATTCAACATGCACTATATCCTTAAGGTTATAATACTAAAGCTCTATTATACCTAAAGTAAGGAAGTCATAAGTACCTAGGCGTTTTATTACCAAAGAGTGATATAGTAGGCCTATAATGGTAACCATTGTTACTGCTTGTACTATAAAGGTTTTAACAGAGAATTTTGGTTCTATAAAATTAAATAGAATTTAATTTTTATAGTTTAGCTCTTAGAACACTCACAGGACCATACGAATCATTAAAGTGTTGCATAGTAAAAAAAAAAAAAAATAAAAAAAAAAAATTGGAGCTACTTAGTACTAAAGACGACTTTTATTTATCTATTATGCACTAATAATGCGTCAAAATAAGTTTTGCAGCTCAAGTACTGTAACAGTATCGAAAATACTATTCAAGGATCAATCTGCACTGTACCTTACACAACCACTACGTAACCTTTTAACTTCTTAAAAGTTCTCTCAACGTCGCTATAACGAACAGAACTAGCCCCGTTCTGTAAAAGTCATAACAACTCTTCTAGAGTACTGAATAGGACTCCTGGTGCAGCTGCTACATAACTTAATAGCTCTGTACGTGAGTTTGTGTTTCTGCTACGAGACAAGAGGTGATCTAATTCGTTTTCGGTGAAAACATGGCCGCTATTTTCTGCCATGATAGCACATTGGCAACACGGTAGGAGCCAATGCGTACTATAGCAGCCATAGTCGGGACAAGTAAGTACTTATTGTATTAATTTAAATTTAATTAAAACATAAAAAAACATGAAGGCGCATTGTCAAATTTAAAATCAGCGTAATGATTTATTTGATACAATTTTTTTTTTCGCAAGTGCAAGTTACGGCAGAGTAACGGTCCATGAAAGTTTCGTGTTTTATCTTTTTACCCGACTGCAAGGGAAGGGTAACGTTTTTTCAAAACAATTGTTACGTTTAGCAACAATGGAAAATGACTAAAGCATATGTTACCGATATTATTTGTTTTCTTGGGGAACACTCACGACAAATGTGATAAAACACATCACTGGAATTGTTTACAGTGCAAAATACAAACATGTTTTGGTTGCTTTTATAGTGCAAATTTGCCACCATGAGAGCCTTTATATTATTATAATGTTTATACAATAAATCAGGTACAAAAATTGGGGCCTATTTAGGGATTTGTAAACGTTTACATAGTAGTAGTTAGTACACTCTAATACATTATCAGGACTTTTATAGTACCAAATTTCGTTACTTGGGTAATGTTCACAAATTGACATCCAGAATTATTTGTGTTTTAATTACTTATTAAATTATTGCAGCAAACTCTAAACATCTACCTATGTCAATAATAATTATTTGAAGATCACCACGAAGTAAAATTGGGAATCAAACGAGCTTACCTGTTAAGCGAAGTCCTGATTCTAATTTTATGAGTGGTGATCTGAAAAATAATTATTACCCACCCACCACTAGCTAACAACCCCAAAGCTGCAATAATTAGTCTACCTAATTCAATGCTAACCTTTCAGGAAATCAAAATGAATGTAGGCATTTGGAACTACTCTGTATAGGAAACAGAGTTTGTTCCTAATGTTATGATCTCTAAAATAAGTGACGTTTCATATGCCAAAACGGGATAGGACGATGCAAATGTTGCAATCTTTAAAAAATATTCATTTTCTTTAATCTAAAATCGCGGTGTTAATACGTCGTAAGGGAATTACTACCTATGTCAATAATAATTATTTTTCAGATCACCACTCATAAAATTAGAATCAAGACTTCGCTTAACAGGTAAGCTCGTTTGATTCCCAATTTTAAACACAAAATGTAATAGTAAAGCACATAAAAATCTATCAGCAACGATCTCTTTAATAGAACTGCGTTATATTCTTGATTACGATTATACCAAGCATTCTGTACATCAAAATTAAGAAAGTGTACGCAAAAAATATTGCAATCCTATAGCAAAATAAAAAAAAATACTACAATAGAAGAATACAGAACAAGTGCCTTCCGGTTTCGTCTTTTTACGCCAACCATAATAGTCATTTGAAACAGTGTCTAAAATACTAAAACGTATGATTAGTTTCTCCAAAACTAGACACAAGACATTTTCGCAAATCAAAAACCAAGAACAAACAAAAAATAATCATCTATACGCAACCAATCGTGAAGCTGCTCACAGAATATTGTAACCACACAACATAATTCTGGCTAACGAACTCATTAATCTCCTAAGCTCCTAGTAACCACAAAAGGTAACTCTACAACCTCAGATATTGTTTCCCAATATAATGAACAGAATGCCGTAACATGTTTTAAGTCTTAACAATAAACCAAATGGTCAGGCCGCCTACATAGACAGTGCCAAAACGAATAAAGACCAATTCACACGACTCTGCTAGATTTAGCTACTGGACATTCTCACGTAACTATTAAAATTTGTAACAATGCGGATGTTTTTCTAAACGTACAACTAAAGTGTCGTTAAAGTCAGAGGTTATTAAAGTGCCATAAAAACGAGATATTTACTTTGATTTTATTTGATATCTCAGCTACTATTTTCGGAGCACACACAACGTTAGCGCTTGAATTAATGCATTGCATTTGCTGAAATGATGAGAAAAATAATGCATTTTCGGTGCATTTGGTACAAGAAAAGTTACAATAACTTATTTAATTATCTGTACGTTTATTAGGAACTTAAATGTAGTACGTACATCCATTATCAAAACTGATCACATTGACAATACACGAAAATGTTCTCGAAACATGAATAGAACCGTGACACGTGAGCTTTATGCAAGAGACATCTCATGGATCATTAATCAATAACACCTGTTTCTCACCTAAGCAACAATTCAATTAAATTCAACATCCGATTGATTTGACAATATAAATGGGCTCATTTATAAAAGGCATATGTTAATGAAATCGTCCATCCATCATTTGACTTCCATCTTTGATTGGGATGAGATGAAGACACTGGTGAGCTCACAATGATATATTGTGATCTTTGGGTAAGAATTTTTTCTCATAAGAAACTTGTTATAGGTACAGTATGTACTTTTGACCTCATTAAGGTTTTATTTAATGAAGAATTCGTACTTTAAAGTGATTTTGGGAGGTCGACGTCAGGTTAGACGGAGAAGAGAAGGAATTTGTAGAAGAGTAGAGTCAAAAATCTAGTCCCTGAAATGACACAAAAAGAGTGGCAAAAGAAAAATCATTTTACAAACTCACAAACATACGTGGAACTTTAAAATCATAACACTCTTTTAGTGGCATCGTAAAAAAGATAATAAAAGCTACGCAGTTACCCACCATTCGTTTACAAAAAAATCCAAATATTCAGACATGAATCTAATGGGTTGACTGACTACTCTAATTTCAGTCCACATGGCTTACACAGACACACTTCAATTTACTCAGTCCTTGTTTAAATCTGTAATTCATTTCACCAAAGACCCCAAGTTTAAATTTTTGCGGTCTCATCTAGTATGAATATCATAGACCCATTTTCACTAACATTAAGAGATACCCTTACCATATTTAGTTAGTGAAAACATTGGCCTTGCTGGAGGCCTTAATATCAAGGCATCCACAGGAAAGTAGTCATCCTCTCTATGGAGAACTGCGAGAAGCCAACGACAAAAAAAAATGAAAACAGACGATAAACTTATTCCTCTTTGTTACGATTTCCTATTTAGTTATTTGTGACGGGCCAAGATTGTTTTATTACTGGGTTTACATGTTTTAATTATAATTTACTTTTACGAGTTCGATCGACTGCAATAAAATCGGTGCCTTAGCTAATGTCTCTCGGAATTTATTAGAACTTTCTCTTACAATAAAGTAGGTAATATCTTAAAAAATAAAGTACTATTAGTTACCTGTTAAAGGTTAGAGAGTATTCAAATCATTAACAGTTGTTTTTAAATATTGTATTTATATTTTAGAGAAGCTCAGTTGTTTTAGGATCACGAAAACAACATTATGTACATTGATGTTAGATAGAAAGATTTAGGGTTAGGGGGTCATGGGGGGAGACCTTTTCACTTGGGCACAAATATAGGTACTATATAGTGTTTATGAGGCATACATCATATTGTGGCACTATATTACAAATCTGTGCATGGTTTATCCTGACGTGCTTTGTGAATAATTAATTCCACTAAGCTCGTTTTTCCGCTCGGGCAGAGCCGCAGGCACAAACTAGTTTACAATGCGACAGATTCAACCATGCCAGGGCCGATAATAATTTAATAAGCTTCACAAAGGGTGAATATTTTATTGTATGAAATGATGGTTAGCTATCTGTGCCTATATGGGTTTTAAGTGAGGGTTACCTATAATATATGAAAAGTAAAAAAAAATCAGATTAACACAATAAACTGCCGGAAAGATTCAGTCACAAACTACATAACACATACATAAACTTACGCCCTTTTCCCATGGGGGTAGGCAGACACTACATAACATCACGCCTAAAATCCAAGAAGAGTTGGGTAGAGGTGTATCTAATAGTACACCAACATATAGTTTAGATCTCATGTAATAGGGGGCGACCCTATTGGCATTAAAATGATTCAGCCGTACTGATAAACGCGCTCCTCCACTGGTGGTCTAATGGCACATCGAACTCTCTACACCGACGATTTCAAGAAAACAAGATTAGAAACTAAAACAGTCGTGTAATAACATAAATTCGTTTTAAAATAAAAGAAATTCGCCCAAAGATGTCTGTACCATTTTTGTGGGATAGTACGTTAAAATAAATATAATTATTATTGTACGAAGAAATATAATATTTGTGTAAGCCAGAGGAGAACCGAGGAAAAAGGTTTAATTAGCGTCCTCATTTCTACAAACACTGGCTGAAAATAACTCGGTTCCACGAATTTTTGATATTTACCTCTTTTTAAAGATATGCTTTGTAAGGATAGACGGGAACACGACCGACAATTTAATATTCAGGACTCTGGGACCCAACATTTTAGGGATAGGCATTGACATAGGTAGTATTTTAGGCCTTGTTTTTAAAACTTACACCCATTTTAAAACCACAGAGAATTTGTCAACAAGGTTAGCGTCACCATTTTCCTCATTTTAAGGTAATTTCTTTTCAGGTTATTTAAACGTAGGCAGTAAGTCCTAACTATAAACAAGCGCCAAAAGACAGGGTATAAATTTACTTTATAGAAAAGGTAGGTAAGTCAGTTTGAGAGCGGCTTCCGAAAGTTGTAACTTTAACTTTATAGCCAACCGTGGAGAAAAAAACTAGATCTTTTGGAACTAGGGCTTTGAGAACTGCGGAAGATTTTATTGGTACTTAGTAGATTTTCGGGGTCCATTTACTTGCAAATGCATGTAGTATTTGATCAGCTGTACCATACATTTTGACCTTGTAGATATTGCAGTTTTGTAGTAAGCACCTTTTTTTTTAATATCCGACGATAATTTTCTATGTGCCCCACACATTTACTTATATATTACTGCGTAAGGACTGGGCGGACGGCATGTTAAAATGACGCCACAAACGTGGTCCCAATAAGGTCTTTCCTAAGCCGAAGTGAACTAGTCCACGATCGGCTCTCTTCGGGTGCGGTCGTAAATTTTATTAAAAGCTTTATTTATATTCTATAAACCTCGAAAATGCCACGCCGCTTATACAAGGTTACGTTAACGAGCAGACTACACCAATTCTCTGTATGGCGAACGCGTCGAGCAAATGTTCGGACGACCGTATCTTTAGTTTTTAAATCAATGGCCCCACATTAAAGATTTTCGTCGGTTCAGAATGATGTTTTGAATACTTACGCTTGTAGGTTACCGTTTTTGCAACCGTGTCCCTTTATACCCTGTATATTATTTTATTTTATCGAATTTAGAAGTGAAAGTGAAACACCTTCCTAATTTTGATTTAGGAAGATAATAATACCACCGATAATAATATCACCGGTGTATAACACAGCATCAAAATGAGGTAACGTAGTATACACAATGGTACAGAGGAGAGCTCTTAGTCATAACTTCACATTATTTTCTAAAGTAAACTAAAATTATGAAACAAGGAGAAATGCGGTCAAAGATGTATTAAATTTCGTAAGTCAGTAAATCTTTGAATATTGCTCGGATTACTTATTCTGATTTAGAACAAGATACCACTGGCTTCCTTTAGACATCCTCGGCTCGGGATTTAAACTGAATCGATTCGAAATTCAAATTAAAGTCTATTTGACACGTAACGAGTTAAGTCAATTTGACGATTGTCTATGATTCTAAATTCAAATTCGATTCAATTCGATTTTGATTTCAAGAATCAATTTACAAGCGATTTAAAATATGGGTGCTAGAAAAGATTTATTTTTGAAAATTATTGTCAACATCATAACAAGAAGAAGTTTTATTTTTGTCAATAACTGTAGTTACGAAGTCTTCAACACATTAAAATGTTTAAAGAATTTGCGACGTATGTATGAGTGCGTATATTGAAAGTAGATGCAATAGATTAAAAGGAATCGATTTATCAGTTTTGTAGGCATAATGTTGGGCAGATAAAAGCCCCGGGAACAAATCATAAAAACAATTGTATTCATGAAACATATTTTAATAAAGCATGATCGCTTGTATAAAAATCTGTCGTGTTAAACGATCAATGATATAAAAACAATCCCGTCGGAAAATCATTTTTCGTTATCGAAAAATTCGAGCGAATACTTTAAAAATCATCCGGAAAATTGACTTCGAAATCGGGTTACCCGGATATCGCTTTCGTAAAATCAACGTTTTTAATTGAATGCCAATGGGTACTTGTTTACCTAGCACTTAATATTGATAAAGGGTCTGTTTTAAAAATAAAGGATTTATTGGTCCGTCGAGTTTTTCCTACTTCCTGTTTAGTTAAAACGACTGCAAGAGAGGAACTAGATGTTTACTAAGTATTTCAACACCTTTTTTTTTTGGGGGGTGGGAAATCATCAAATAACCCATCCCGCTCTGGGCAGAGCGAAAGGGAGTGTCAGACTTCTACTGACTAAAAACCACCCATGATTCTTCTTAGCCCTTCATGGCGAGGCCGCGGTATCTCTTGCGAACAACCCGCAGCCCCGACGGGAACAACCCGCAGCCCCGACGGGGAGTATTTCAACATCTCAAGTAGTGTTCTAAAGTCCAACAGTTTTCGTCAAAGTTCAGTGTTAATTTACTAATTGACAGCTCGTTGACGTAAAAGGCCAATTTTCAAGATTTCCGCATTGCGATCAGCATTTCACACTTCCCAGCCATTCGTTTAGTTAAACACTACATTTTTAAATACGATACTTTCAAACCATAAATACGACGTTACGTTTACATACGAGAGGTCGGATTCGCCGTCTATTTACAAATTTACTGTCTGACTCACTCGTTTGGGAGTATTCGGAGCATCGATAATGTCCAACCGCGTGCTGTACGTACAATTCGCAATGGATTCCCTCGGTCTATATTTATAAAGAGCGGGATAGACGAGGAGGGCGGTATGTGGAGGGAGGGGGAAGGGGAGGGGTTCGACGCGCCCGAGCACGTGGTATAAATAGTCGTACGCGCATGTCAGCGCGCACCCGCGCACTCGCGCCACACCAAATTGGGAAACGAGAATAGGCGAGCGATGTTTGGGTTCAATGATAGATAGAAAACGCTACAGCTTCAAGGATAAGCAATGCTTGTCGAGGATGGTTAGTGGATGGATGACCAATATGTTCAGGAACTCTCCGTGCCTCGGAAAGCACGTCAGACAATTGGTCCCAGCTGCCATTGGTAGATCTTTGACGGTCGTTAGAGCCGCCAAAATTGGCAGCCAGTCTTACGAATTTGTATCAGTGTTACCCAGTAACAGGTTTTTGAAGGTCAGTCACTCCATGTGACTTCTGGTATTCAGCTGCATTCTGTTAGACTGAAAGCCGTCCCCACCACAGTTTCGAAAAAGATATGCTAATGATACATCGAATTGAAAGATAGATAGAGTTCACATAACTGGTGAAATGTGGGTGCACTAATAGGTAAACCTCTGCCTAAACCTTTGTGGATTACAGGCGTTTTGATAGCTATAATATAAATCTGCGAACTAGTTCAGTCTGATGCATTTGTAAGTATGTTTGTAAAGCGTGCTCGTCTCATTAGGCGCTGGAAACTTTGTAGACGGCTGTGAATAGCGCTAGACGACAAGGTATGCTTAATTGATTGTTATTTGTCGTCTCTTGTCTGCGTTGGTTAATCTTGGCTGATGGCTACAGTTCACCTTTAACTGAACTAAACGATGTTCCTTATAGACTAGATAAGATGATTTAATATATTCAGTGTATAGTCTTTATTTATTATCCACTACTAGCGACCAGCCCCGGATTCGCACGGGTTTAATGTAGATACTAATGTATATTGCTTATAACCTTCCTCTTGAATCACTCTATATGTTGCTGAAAACTGCATTGAAATCTGTTGCGGAGTTTAAAAGATCTACGCGTACAAACAGTGGGAGCGAATTTGTTTTATACTATGTAAAAACTGGTTGGAAATTATTAATTGACAAGTTCAGTGCGACCTAAAAGTTGTGTGGTAATCGACTAATCGGTTGTCGTGGTATGCCCGGCATGTGATGCCGAGGAGTGAGGAAAATGTCGTGAGAAAAGTTTTCAGTATGAATGTGGATGGGTATAAGAGTAGAGGAAGACCAAAGGAACGATGAACTGTGTAATGGATGATATGGCAAGAAATGAGGTGGCTGATGAGAAGACGAGTAATAGTATGGAAGAAGAAGATATTCTACGCTGACTCCAAATTAATTGAGATAAGGTCAAGAGAATGATGATGACTGCCATGTGAACGTGTAAATTGAATGGAATCCTATTTTATGATATATTAGGTTTCAAGTAAAACGTGTTTCACGCCTAATCTTATTTGCAAAAAATGTAGAAGATTAAATCATCAAAAGCAGACTCGTTCACATAACATTCCAATAAAATTAAAATCAAATATTTTGGATAAGAGAAATCTATTAACATGGCGGGAAATATTTGTTAGTAGAAAATAAATTGGAATCTTGGCTTACTGGGATTATCTCAACGGCTATAAATCTGATGTTTTTATAGATTTAGTTCTAAGGTAATGAAAAAGATGTCAATGGCATGGGCCTTTAGTAAATTGTAACTCTATTTTTGTTGTTGTCAGGCTCTTGTCTCGCTTCTGTATTTAAATAAAAGTGGGTCCAATGTAAAAATTCCTATGGAAAAAAAAAGTAGTAAGAAGTGGATGTTGAAAAATAAATAGATCATCAGATGACAGTAATTCAATCACAACAAACAAGTACATACAAATCAACAAAAATAAATGACAAACACAAGTTTTGGAATGATTATGACTCTCGAAGTCTCGACATTCGAAAGTATAACAATCGGAATACGAATGTCAAATGAATGTATTGGTTGTCAATCAACCAATCACATTGACACCAGATTTACACGCAGATTGACAGTAAGTAAATCAACCACAGACAAAATCCAAGGCACAAGCCATAGACACGTGCGTACCACGTGCAGGAAAGACTTTTTACATAAAACTCTTTATTGATATTTCATAATGGGGTCACGCCATGGTAGAAATTAGGTCGTGATGTGACTACACTCGGGTTTAGTTTAGTTTAACCGTTTAGAGGTCACGGTCTTAATATATGGGAAATATAAATATTCTAGCAACATACAGAAGTAGCTTTTGTTTATCTCAAAGAGATAATTATTTGAATATGTATAGTCACCGTTTGGTAAATAAGCCAGCTAATTGTTATAAGTTATTATTATAACTGACTTGTGGATACACCTTTTTTTGGGGCTGGGAAATCATCAAATGACTCCTCCCGCTCTTGGCAGAGCGGTAGGGAGTGTCAGACTTTTACTGACTAAAAACCAGTCATGTTCCTTCTTAGCCCTTTGTGTCGAAGCCACGGTATCTCTTTCGAACAACCCGCAGCCCTGACGGGCACCCGCAGCCCCGACACCGAGCACACCTTTGATCTGGTAAATACAAGCCAGATAGATACTGGCGAAGTAGAGGAAAACTATGATGGCACAACCTGGCAGGGCCTGTCGATTAGTTAGAGAAAGTATACCGACTGTGCTTGATTGATATCTAAGCTGCCTCAATCCTGTATCTTGTCTGCAGGCAAAAAGTGAGCTTCGGAAATAAAGTATACTTTAGTTTTAAACAAATGACTCGTAATATATTTCTAGTAGCTTTATTTTTAAGAAAGAAATGATAATTTTATCCACCAAACAGATATATTCCCTCAAAAGCAATTTCCACCTATTTCAATTACGTCATACAAAAACATATCAAGACGAATTCCCTCTAAAACCGCATCCCAGCTCCGTGCCATTGTTTTCAGACGATTAAATAAACCATACGTAAGGAAATACATTCACGGGCAACCATTATTATGTACGGGAAACTTGAAAATGTATAGTCAGCGCCCAGCATTACCTGGCCCCTCTTCTCACACCACTTCCCCACTTCTTATGTATTCGAGGAGTCAGGTAATGCTGAGTACTGACTGTACTTATAACGTGTGGTTGCAAAGACTGTCATCCCCTTTACACGTATGGGTTTAGTAAGAGATGGAGGAAGGAACAGAGATTGGGCAGAGGCGTCGCTTTGATCTTTCTGTCTACCAAGCGTGGTGATAAAAACTCCTGTGTTTAAAGGGTGTGCTGCTGGTGTAATAACTAGCCAGTAGACTTTCCAGTTGTCCCTGTGATGGTTTATAGCCAACGGTGAGGACTTACCAAGAGGACGTCTGGTTGTTGTATTATAATTATTTATTTATTTATTGTTCACAAAATCTACAGCTCTTTGAAATTTTATCTTAAAAATATAAACTTATCCTACAGCCAATTAAGGATTTACAATTTAATAGCTATACATTTACATTGCTAAGAGTACAGCGTGTATGAGTGTGTAAGTATAGTGTGCCTTTTTTTTTTTTTTTGGGGGGGTGGGAAATCGTTAAATAACCCCTCCCGCTCTTGGGCAGAGCGAAAGGGAGTGTCAGACTTCTACTGACTAAAAACCACCCATGTTCCTTCTTAGCCTTTCATATCGAGGCCGCGGTATCCCTTGCGAATAACCCGCAGCCTCGACAGGCGTTGGCCCTTGCGGGCCCCTTCCATGTGGTATAGTGTGCCTGAGGAGCGTAAATAGGTGTGTGAGTATGTTATAGTGGTGTGGTGAGTGTATAATGTCTGTTTTGTATGATATTAGGTGTTGCTCTATGTCAACTATGGAACACCTAAATCTCAACCATTATTCTACTGTCAGCGCCGAGCCAAAAGGTGGAATACCATTGACGTTCTTTTTAAGGTTCTATTCCCGATGGGTACCTATTAGTAATCCTCCGTTGTCCGTCCGTCCGTCCGTCTGTCAGCGCGCTGTATTTCATGATCCGTAATTGGTGAACCGTTGAAATGTACACAGAATGTGTATTTTTGTTGCCGCCCTACAACGATGGTACGGAACCCTTTATACGCGAGTCTGACTCGCATTTAACATAACGCCTGTAATCGGTTTTTTCAGCAATTATTAACGTAGTGTTAGTGATCAAACGAACAGAAGTTTTATAAAAAATTTACCTACATACATCCAACGACGTTCATCGGTCATTATAAGGCCCATAGTCTTCAGAGGACCACCAACTTGAAAATAATTTCCCACTCCGAGGAAACCATAAAACGGGGCAGTAATTCAGGATTTGTGACGTACACAAAGACGATTCGGGCTCTCGTAAAAACGTTTAGTATTAGGTCTTTCTTCAGACGGCAATTACTGGATTTAATTCCGTCATTATTGGACTTTTGCGACGAGAATTTAACGCCTTCACCTTTGGCAATGTCAAGAGAATTGTGACCATTGCTCCACTAGCATAAAAATACGTTTATTAAAGCAGTATGTAAGAGAGCAATGGACGTTACACAGACTTTGAGGCGAAGGATTATTGCGTCAATTAAAAAGTCCGTGTTCTTACAAGTTTTACATACTTATTACTTTTCATAAAGTGTTTAATGTTTAATGTTCGTCTGTATTTGGTGCTCGAATGTATATTTCGATGATTTGTGACTTATCTGGCCTCGATTATGACAGGAGCATTCGTACGAGCTTGCCTTATAAGGATGCCATTTTTCCAAGGCTTTATCGTCAGTGTAAAGCTTTCCTATATTGTCATCGAGTTCATCGCCAGTTGTGTTCTTCTCCTGTTTTGATAGGAGCATTATACTTAGCTCTCTATATTCTCAAGTTATGTTTTATGCCTACGCTCACAAATAAGAGGGAATTTAATACTCTGCAGATTAAGGAGAATATTTATTTACGTATCCATAATGTTTTTCATAACAAAAGTTTCACAAAGAATATCGTGTTTGGTAAGCCCTCATTATGAATTACTTTCCAAGAAGTACCCACACGGTATTTCAAAACCCATTTCTTCAAAAAATACAACACAATAAAGTCTCGAATCATTTATCGAATGAGATGCCTCTTTACGCTTCAGACTCAGGAATAAACAATTTTATTACCATGGAAATAAACCTCTGAAAATGTAAATTGTTATGCCTCATTAGCATTTAGAAAAGCTTACGAACATAGAATATATTTGGCACGTTAACTCTCCTACTTGGCCATGTAAATTTATCAATAAAGGGTGTCGCGAAAGGATCGGGTTCCGTGGAAGTTCTTTACATTAACATATTCGTCCGTGTTGGACGGAATTTTCGACCGTTCACTGCAATTTAAGGATACAGATTTTATTGATATTTTTCAGATTAAATCCTTTAAAGTTAGGTTAGGATAGCGATTAAGCAACCGGAGATGTTCAGTAGAGTTCTTCTTTGTGTCCAACTTAATTTAATCTTATATCTGCCAAGTGTAGTAATTAAAGAAACCACCTCTTTTTGGGAACCTCTTATGGATACCAACCTGCGAACATGGATACCCAGTACTAACTGGGTTGTGGAGATCAGATATAGGCAGTATATTCAGGTAAAAAAGGGACTGGTATTCAGCTGCATCCGGTTAAAAGATGACACGCGACATAGTTAGGAAAACGCTAGGCAGGTAATGATGTCTCTTCTTCAGTGACTTTTTGATACAGAGTGAGACGAAAAATACCTGTCTTCAATTGAAAATAACCCCAAAAAAACGTGTCAATAAACTGTACAAAAGAGAATATTAGGTAGGTATTATGATAGTGACTCAGGTGGCATATAACGAAGAATATTTTGATACTTTTGTCACAAATCTGAGTCCCACCTGTTATTCGCTTTGAGACCCGGAGAACGTGCCCGTCGTTATTATAAAATGGCCGGGTGTGTCCCCGGAGTATTGTAAACTGTTTTTGTCGCCACTGAAAACAGAGTTATTGCCTTCATTTCTGCGTGTGATGATATTTTTGGGTAATTTTCTTTTTTAACTGACTTCAGAAAAAGGACGTCTCCTTTTTCTGAAGTCAGTTAAAAAAGATAATGTATTTCACTAGTATCTTTAACATCTTCATCCCAGCCACGGGGATTAAAAAAAATGGGTGATAGTTTTGGTTGTGGCCGCTTGTCTACATGGCGTAATGATATGCCCCTAAAATATTCCTAAATACTCAAAAAAGAACCCACCCATTGGGGATCTCCACCCTCAAAGTAATGGTGGGACTATTCTGTAGATCAGATACGCACCAATGTAAGAAGAATACACCATAATAAAATTATAATTGTGACCTTTTCGTAGCCGGTACGAAGCAGCGTAGCACTCAACTACTGCTGGACTCTTGTTCTCTGAAGTATTTTAGAACACAACTCGTAACTTACAAAATTAACTTAATAATTTATCATTTGTATTGAATAAAAGCAAATTCAGACGGATTTTCTGCTGATGACGGAGATCCTGCGGATGTTGAAATAGTTCAATATTTTCTGATGCCGAGTTAGTTTGGAACTCGACCCGTGTTTGTTGTTTGAAACAATACAGACAGATAAATAAACACCGAATTTGAGAATTGTTTTCAACTAGAATTCGGATATTTTATAAAATAACTGGTTTTGAGTTTTCAAAATTTAAAACGAATGTTTTAACTAATTTGTTGATTTCTATTTGAAAAATAAACAATTTTGTCATATTCTATTTTTTTTTTCTATCTCGAATATACTTAGTGTGTAATAAACTAATTTGTCTCCATTTTAATGATTGTGGTTACCATGCAAGGTCAGTATAGTATCGTCGGTGGTGATAGCAGTAGCCTTGCAGCGTATGTTGACTGCTGCACCGCCATCTTAGGTAGGTAGATGTTGTCTAAAATAAATTTGAGTGAAAATTGTTGTCACATTTTTTTTTTTTTTTTTTAAAAAACGTTGCCCCACACTAGGAATTTCTCCTGTATCGTGGGTGCGTTCACAAACTAAACTCACATACACAAATACATACATTATATACACTGACTTTAGTAATAGTTACATAATTTTACCTTTTTGGAATACCTAGCTATGCTCAGGCAATTAATTTATACTTTTCTTATTTTATCAAATTCCCTGAATTTAAAGTGTTAAGCTGGCATTTTAATCCCAACTCTGCCTGTGTTACAATATTGAGCCTTTTATACCAAAACTTCAGTTGAAAACCTACAAAGACCGTTCTTACATAAAATCCCAATATTTACTGTCTATCAGCAGAAGGACTGTAGACTTAGTAAAACAAATTAATATTACTACAAAGGGAAAGCCAATTAGCACGAAAGGTGTATAAATAAATAAGATTAGTATTATTTAAAAAAAAGTGTATCGTTTTCCCGTGTTTTCTTTCGTACTAGTTTATTTGTCTTCGCAAATAAGTCGGAGGGAGGACGATGTTTATTCGTTTTAATTATTGTTGTTGGTATATCTCTTCTTAAGCTTACAGACGCGGATTACAGGTGTGGTGTAATGTTATGTTATGCTATTTATCCTTCGTATGAAGAATATTGGCCAATTGGTCCTAAACCCGCGATGGTCGGCAGTAAGCCCAACTGCTCAATATAGGTCATTGGACACAAGAGTAATTAAAACTATAAAACTGAGGCAAACGAGGGGAGCGTACCAGCCGTTGGTTCTGTAAGTTAGTTTATTGAGGCGGTTACAAATAGATTAGTCCTAAATGAAGAGAAACAACCTAAAAACGAGTGTTACGTGATTGTCGTTTCGTGAGTGAAGACGAAGTACAGTTGTGTTTCACACAAACCACGACAAATCACCGGTTAAGAACCGTGTTTGGCTGTGAAAATCATCAGTCAATCTCGCTTTTCGTGTACTTTTAGGTCCCAACAAAATAAGGGCTTTGTACAATAATAATAGAAAGAAAGAAAAGAAGAAAGAAAAATATTTATTTGGACAAACACAGGAACTACAAAAATAATAAAAAAAGAATCTAAAACTAAATAATAATAAAAAAAAGTCCTGTGCGAGGCCAAAAAGGCTCCTATCTCAGCATGGTGCTGCGATAGATGAAAAAACAAATACCGCAGCGCTGGTATTCTGATAGGGCCCACTGTGATGTCACGGTCACACCTACGGACACATAATACATACTAACAAAATTAAAATTGAATACTTACTTAAACAAAATAACACTAAACAACACAAACACAATGAGTACATAAATGAAAATATTAATAATAATCGGCTCGGCCGCACCGAACGCTCCGACTTCGCTTGTCAACGCTACAGACTATTGTCTATGGTCCATGACAAGCGAAGGGACGCGAGCGCAGACTGGCTGTCAATGTCAAGGTGTTTTTAAAGAACTAACAAATTAACAAAACAACAAGAAAATCTTCCGAAATATCAGTACAACAAATAAGGAATGAGTATTTAGTATTCAGAGACAAGCGTGTAAACTAAGTTAAGACAGAAAAGGTACGAGTAGTTAGTGGGTCGTCTTATGGTGTACATATTTAAATGGTTACCTACTAAAAAATTATAAAGTGCGTCGGTGTTGGTGTTGTGTACATGGTAGTGATCCAGGCAAACGTATTATAATCAAAGCCAAAGAAGAACAAGAACTTATAACAGAACAGAAAGCTCCGTTACGATATCAGTGCTAGCTTCATGCAGTCCTATGGTAAGTAAAATTAGTGACCGGTTTCTTTTTGTAATTGTAGCAAGTGTTGTTTATACTTTAATCTAAAGGTACCTACTGTTCTTATAGCACGAAAAGGCGGTGGCAAGTCGTTCCAGCAGCGGGACGCTGCGAATTTAAAGCTTCCACGAAATGCAGCAGTTTTGTGAGATCCGGCTAACAAGAGGTATGATGAAGCCCTTGTTTTAACCCTGCTAACATCGCGCGACCAGGTCAGTTTATTATACAAATAATCAGGTTTACTTGTGAGAATGGTGCCAAAGAGAAGGGTAGCTAGATGAAGCTTTCGGCGTGCTGACATTCTCATCAAATTACCCTTGTTCAAAAATGGGGTGATGTGAGAGCGAGGTGGAACATTGTAACAGAATCTTGCACAGGCATTCTGTACCCGCTGGATAAGCTTTTCGCTTCTACCAAGAATGCACGTCCCATACACAGTGTCAGCGTAATTCAACTTGGATAGAACAAGTGACTCACACAGCATGACACGCATATCCACACTTATGTAGGGACGTACACGATATAAAAGCTTGAGTCGGTAGAAACAGTTGCGCACAGCCTCCAATATGTGAGTTTCGAAATGCAGCTGGCCGTCAAATACTACCCCAAGGTTACGAGCTTCCAGAACCCTTTCCACACTACAACCATCAATCCTGAGGTCCAGGTTGCAAGCAAGCATTCTGTTCAGGAATTCCCTAGATCCCATGACAATAAACTTGGATTTACTTGGATTCAAGACCAAGGAATTCCTTCTGGACCAACAAGAAATCCTTTCTAAGTCCTCATTTATTTTGCTAACAGTTTCAGTAGTATCCTGGGAGCGGAAGGAGAGGTACAACTGTAGATCATCAGCGTAAAGGTGGAACTTCGAGTTGATCAGACAGTTGATGATGTCAGCTGTGTACAAAATGAAGAGAAGGGGGCCCAGGATCGATCCCTGCGGCACGCCCCTGCCCACGCTCCTCGGACCAGAGGACATGGTTTCCCCGCTGTCACTTGTCACCTGCACGAACTGTGATCGATTCTTAAGGTAACTCTCAAACCATTTGACTGTTTCTACATCACACCCATAATAAGACAGTTTGGAGAGAAGAAGTGAAGTGTTGATAGAGTCAAATGCACGTGAAAAATCCAGTAGGACGAGCAGGGCTCCCATACCCCGGTCTCTGGCCTCAAGTATGTTACCAACTACATCCAGAAGGGCTGTCGCCGTGCTATGGCCCTTTCGAAAACCAGATTGAGCTACTGGTAAAATGCCATTTTTCTCAAGATACGCCTTGAGTTGGTCAGAGACAACTCTCTCCAGAATTTTGGACAGGCACGGCAGCAGGCTTATCGGACGGAGGTCTTTAACACTAGCAGGGTTCGATACTTTAGGGATTGGCCTAACTATTGCCATTTTCCACAGATCAGGAAAAGAAGAGGTGACTATAGACCTGTTGATGATGGCTGTGATAACTGCAAGTGTTCGATGAAGTGTCAATATCAGCATCTCCAGAGAAATGTGGTCAGAGCCCTGCGCGTTCGACTTCAGACTACGCAAGATCCTCATCGCCTCATCCTGCTGAACCGGCTCAAGCTGGAAATGAATGTTACCGTACCTATGGTGCTCAAAATAAGTCAAATCTGCAGTAGCAACATTACCACTGCCTGGCACATCCAAAAAGTGCTGATTAATTGACTCTGGGTTATTACAAAAAGGTGGCAGTCCATGATCTAGTTTTTTAGAAGTATCTACAGTTGATTTAATATGACTCCATAACTTCTTAGGCTGTTTGATATTATTATTAATGTATGCATTGACTTATATATTACTGCGTAAGGACTGGGCGGACGGCATGTTAAAATGACGCCACAAACGTGGTCCCAATAAGGTCTTTCCTAAGCCGAAGTAAACTAGTCCACGATTGGCTCTCTTCGGGTGCGGTTGTAAATTTTATTAAAAGCTTTATTTATGTTCTTTATACCTCGAAAATGCCTCGCCGCTTATACAAGGTTACGTTAACGAGCAGACTGTACCAATTCTCTGTATGGGGAACGCGTCGAGCAAAATGTTCGGACGACCGTATCTTTAGTTTTTATATCAATGAATGTATGTTTTAAAATATGCGCACTTCTCACTTTCAAAAGCAGCTCTAACAAGATATTTCATCTGTTTGTACGATTGAATGTGATTTTCAGTTTTTGCTGTTTTAGACTTCGAGTGGCATTTGTCACGCAGCCTCATCATTTCCCTGACAGTGTCTGTTATCCAAGGATAAGATTTCTCTTTAATTAATACTTTTTTAAGGGGAGCATGCAAATCAAATAATGTCAAAAGGTATTGATTAAACGTGGCAACCATGGAGTTAACATCTTCCAGACTTTCAATATATTCCCAGTTCATTAGTTACGACAACTTTACGACCATATCATGGCCCACTGGCTGTAGTGATATAAGTACCTCATGCCTTGCCCAACTATGCCCAAGTAATGTTATGAGACCTGACAAGGAAAATGTAGAGATCGTTTCTGGATGAACGAACCCTGAAAATCTTTAGTGCGAAAATACTTACAACTCGCACTCAAACGATACTCGATCCATTATATTGGCAACGTTGATTTCTATCGCACCTGAGATCGTAATATTACTTTTTCACCTGTCTGTAGTACTACGCATAAATATTGATGATATTTTTATTGCGTGTTATCGTAATTGGGTTATTTCTGCGTGAAAGGGAATCGGTAATAAAAGAAACAATAGCTGGTACAGCGGGAATAATAAGCCGCGAGCTTTCCAGGTTATAACAGCAGGTTTACATGGATTAAATTGAGTATTTTTCAAAAAATTTGTACATTTCAGAATAAAAATGATGTCGTTAATTTGGAAACTAAAAAAGTCAAATAAATACATCTTGTAATTTTTAATCTCCGCGTTGTATTTCACAGATATATATTCAGTTCATTCGTAAATAGTCTCATGACTTATTATTCTATATATTTTTTACAAAAACATTTAATATAATACCACTCAAAATTTTGTTTCATACAAAAAGCGTAGTGTCACTATCAGCTTTCAAATATTTGGATTCGTTAAAATGGCTTTAAAATTCGATTTATTACGCGTGAATTGTATTTAATGTGTTATACGTATCCCCTAGTATTTAAATCTCTGTTTATTTGGGGTTTTCATGATATATAATTAATTATAAATAGTTTTATTTCCTTGTCTCAATATTTTACAAGTTAGTAACAATCAGTTTCGTTAGCAATTTTTACACTGGTTTCTTGGCATTTCTGAACGCAATCGTAAATTTTATTATTGGCAAAACTAGCCTGAACCTGATTGGCTATTACGAAACTGTCAAACGCATCGATCAACCATTTTATTGTGAAAGTCGTAAGCGGAGCTCCGAAGAAACATTTTCGTTATTATTCATTTACAACACGACATTTCGGTAAGTAATTTAGATACATGACGGTGAATTTGATATGTTAATTAGTAGAATATTATCTTTTTACTTAGTTCTTCTTCTGAACGTTTAACATTGTGTTTTGCAGTCAATTTACTTTTGAGGTTATTTTGGGCTTACATTTTAGTAACATTTCGTAACGTTACGAAAAGGTTTTCTTACATTTTAGTAGCATTTTGTTACTAAAATGTTACGTGTTACGAAAATGATGAATATAAAGCTGTATGTACCATGAATATTTTAACCGACTTTGTCTCAAAAAGAGGTGAATCGTGATCTGATCAATAAATAAATATAAAATACGTTTGTTATTGATCGTAAATAGAGATTAGTAAATAATCAAATATTTTGCTTTAAAGTTACTGAATTGCTTCAAATTCGTGACAAACCCGTGATATTTTGTTTTGTTATGTTACCTACCTAATTCTAATAAAAAAAAATCGCTTTCTTTTTATTATTAATACTTTATTTAAATTGATTAAGTAGGTAATCCACTACTGCACACATTACGTCCTGTGTAATGAAAATATAATACATAAATAATTAAGAAGAAACAAAAATATTGAACACCGTGGATAAAGCTTAATAATTACTTTTTCGTAACAAGGTTACAATCTCGATACAACAACTTAGTTATAACATTTTCGTTACGGACAAAAAAAATGAAAAGTACTCAATTAAGTTTGGTGGCTACTGTAATAGCTATAGATAATAGGGTCATGTATGGCATTATGTTTATTAATAATAATTATTTATTTATTTCAGACAACATTGATCCATAATTTGGTTAGTAGTAATACTTAAAAATAATGTTAGTAGGTAAACAGAATATTCGGGGCAATACAATTATCATTACAACACATAACACACTACTAAAGCAATTAAAATTCAATCAATCAAACAACAAAATAAAATTCAATCATTCATAAAATAAATAGGTAGGTACTCAGGTCAAAAATATAATATTATTATTGTTTTCAGCTTTTATTTCAAGTTCAAGCGTTTCGAAATATGGAAATCTTTCTTCTTTGTCGAAAAACTTATACTTACTACGTACTATAACTTATTATGACTGCAATCGTAATAGTATCTGCCTTCTCGAACAGAGAATATGAAATGCTGCAGTCTTGCTTTTCTTGGCTATCTCATTTGCTGAATGTTTTAAACTTTAGGGTTTTACTAGGATAAAGTCAACGAACTTTATTGCATTTTTTTATAATCTTTTTTTATGTGGTTAGTGACAAACCTGGTGTTACAGTTTTTATGCCGGCCGTGAGCCTCTGACTTGGCTTTACACCAAGCCGTCGCGAAACATCTCTCACGCATGCTGCTTTCCTCACGATGTTTTCCGTCACCGAAGCTAGTGATAATTTATTCAATACTAGCTGATGCCCGCGGCTTCGCCCGCGTGAATATCGGTCAAATTATATACTAAAACCTTCCTCTTGAATCACTCTATCTATTAAAAAAAACCGCTTCAAAATCCGTTGCGTAGTTTTAAAGATTTAAAATATACATAGGGACGGACAGACAGCGACTTTGTTTTATACTACGTAGTGATGATAGTGACGCACATGAATCTGAGGTGTCTGTATGGTTTCGAACTCTTGAACTACTGAATACTTTTAAGACCTACTAAACTACATTATAAAACCACAATCATCATTGCGTCAATCGTCCAATAGGTACCTACTTAAAGTACTTACGCCTTTCAGCCGACCTGTAAGTCTACTTTAATAGCCCGCAAACGACCATCAAGTCACCACAAGAAACATTCGTTGAAGTCATCAACACTATCATAAAAACAATCATCACATACGAATGAATGCAGCATACAAACATACATACATACGTGCAATGTATGACACACATTGTGATGCACGGGATATTTCTGACGACACGATATTTATAATCTGTGCTGATATAAAAAGCTGGTAACAGTATCATTAATTTTATTCGTGCATTTTTTGTAGGGTTGTCGATTTTCCAATTTCATTGAAAATAAAAGATTAAGAAATCAAGCAGTAGTAGTGGCTGAAATAGATAATTATGAAGTGGAATTAGAAGACGTGACACAGACTTCAGCAAACTGGATCGATGAACGCAGCTTACGTAGTTGGCCTAATGTTACAGTCAATACCACGCAAGAGATTGAATCGCAGTATATGGGTCCAGTTAGAGCATTTTAAATTGATTCAGTAAGGAGTTAAGACAATTGATTGTGACCAATTTATTATAAAACCAATAAAACCAGGACAAACACTCACACAATGCTCATGCAGCCCTGTGTTGTGCTAGCGTGCGCGTGCGCCGAGTCCAATGCGCGCTGAGCCCACGCATTCGCGGCAACCTTGCGCGCGAATATCGGGGACACTCGCAGTCGCCGCGTTCATCCATCAACCTGTGTTCACGATTCACCACGAATTATATAAAACAATGTTAGATGCTGTTGTGTTTAGTGAAGTATGCCCGTTTTTCAGTGAGGTATTGCACTACGAAGTTTGGTTTTCATATAAAATTCTTTATAAAAAAGTCGGATATAATGACTTCCCTTACAGTGACATGTCGCTTATTATGACCCATTTTTAATAAATTATGTCCGGTTATAATGACCGACATGATTCTTTACACCTTCGGTAATGTTCGTTGATTCCCGACGACGTTCGGCACGTGGCTCGTTTTTGTTTTGAATCTCAGTGAGTAATTCCAAAGTGATGGGGAACAGGAAGTCGAGGAAGCACCATTACCTACCGCATAAGAGGCATTAAAAGCTGCAGAATTATTATCACGATTTGTTCACAGCAATATTGAAAATGATAATTTGACCATAGCTATGTCTTCTATACGCAATAGTATTAGAGACTGTTTTTACAATAAAATGAAAAAACAAAAGCAGACAAATTTTATTACAGATTACTTACAGTAAAAAATACATTTATACCATACCTACTCTAAAAAGCTTATTTTATTCACGCAAAACAGTGAATAAAAAGGCCTTTTATTCACTGTTTTGTTTTTATTCACTATTTTGGTGTTTGAATTTGGAACACAAAAATATATCCGGTCTCTATTTCAATGCTTACACAAACTCCTTGCGCTAAGATTCGAAATTCAAAACTCTTTGGTGCAAATAAATTCTCGAGATTTGATTGGTCGATATTTGCGACAAGGAGTTTGGCATTAGATTAAAAACTGTTTTGTGTTCTTTGCTGCCTTTATAGAAAAATAAATATTGTTTCACAAGTTGACCACCCTAATGATAATAATAAGAAAATTACGCTTAATTTCAGTCATTGCTCTAAATTTAATGTCCATTTCAATTAATGTAACAATTCTTATTTCTTGATTAAATTTCTATTTTCGCTTAAATTATGTCTTTTCTCGTAGTCATGATATAAAGTATAGTATGCAACTCCTGAATAAAGTAAGAATTTATATCGAGGGCCATGAATCACTCCCGTCGTTCAGGATTCTAACAGTTGAATCACTCGCTGCGTTCGTGATTCAATCATTAGAATCCTTCACTTGCTCGTGACTCATCTACGGCCCTCGCTTTAAATCCGTCCTTTATTCACTAGTTGCATAATATACTATTGTTTGTGTTATTATAATAATGTGCTGATTACGTGCAATTTTGATTTTGATTTAATATGTACGTATACATATGTAATTACTATGTTTCTGTATTAAAATACTTAAGTACATACATATTTACATAAAAAAGGTTTTTCATTTCACATAACGCTTTGTATGACGTCCGCTTATTATGACGTGTTTGTCAATTCCTTTCGATGTCATTATAAACGGACTCTACTGTACAATACTAACATATTTTTTATCATTGAATTTGTTCTATGCTTCAAAACATGTAAGTTTTGCTCATACGTTGATTAATTAATGTTAGTGGTATGGTTTATTTTAGGAATACAATTTATTTTGTCCGTAGGTATATGGAATTAAGTTATTAAAGATTCCGAACTATAAATATTGTGTGTTTGTAAGTAGTTAGAAATGCACGAGTTTTTTTTATTATTTGGATTTATATCACGTTAAAGCCACCGAAATTAGTTTTCTAGTTTGGCCATAAAAAAAACTTCTTAAACAAGTTGTAAACAGCCCAACTCTCACTCACCTCTTACATAAAACAGTGAATGAAAATGCCAATTATGAAACATATAAAACATGTTTTCTTAAATCATTCAGTTCCACGCAGTTGTTTCAACAAGTTCTCATGCCACATAATTAACTTGTAATTCGTCACAGAGGCTGCATGACATTTAGCCTTTGCCTCGTTCGTGAACTGAATTACTGAAATAATCACCTCCTATAACATTACTCGTTTATGGTCACAAGCCTTGTTACATCACAATTATGTGTAATCTTTGAATGTTAAAGGCAATTAAAGGTACTCATGGTAAGTAAATAAATAAAAGATTGTTGTGTAGTCAAAGATAGTAAATCGTTAAAATAAACACCATTTTTTCAGATCAGATGTCAATTTTGTAGCAGATTTTTGAAAATCAAAATATAAATAAATATTTTATTTATAATGTTATAAGAATTTGAAAACAAAAACTTCCCACTGAATTAATTTACAAACAACTGGTTGATAAGATTGAAAAAATATTGGATAGCCATTTATTTTCCCGAAGAAGGCAAATGGCCAGTTACTGAAACGTTACCAAAAAGATTAAACTCTCAAACTCCTTACTTATTTTTTTAATCATTCTAGTGATCCAGCGCCATGAAGTCGATATGAAATAATCAATGTTTTTTTGCAAGAAGCAACACCGATTTCAAAAATACTCCGGAATCTATTAGCTACAACCAGAATACAGCAACAATAAACTATTCCACAATTTAGTTCCCAGAGGTATTCAAGACATACTTAATCCAGAACAAATACAGCCTAAATAAATCTGTAATATCAGTAAACAATACATAATAGTTCACACATACAATAGACATATCGGGCGTAGGTAAACTTTACCAATTACGAAGCAGCGTAATTTGATTAGGAACACCACAAACAGACTGATTAGCGTCTTCACACGCAGGTTCGTGAACTGTGCGCCAAATTGTAACAAATATTCCGCTACCAAAGTCTGAGGGAATATTATGAAGTTATGAAGAACTTTGTATATTACTTTATTGACTTAATAAGTAAGGGAATTGATTAGTACGGTGTTCGACGACGACGGTCTTTTGGATATAATAAATGTGTAGTGTATACGAGTATCTATTTAATAGATATGTAAACACTGTCTCACAACCACAAGTGGTCAGGGGAGCTGTCACTAATGACATCTGTCAGTTACATGATGGCGGGAGGGAAGTGAAGTGATCCTGGACTAAGGCTTGGTGGTCTGGTGTGAGCCTGTGATACTTAGTTAATTGTAAAATCAACCGATTAGGTCTGTTACTAGTGGATACTACAAGTGGCGACGAGGATAAAGGTCTGAAATGTACATATTAATACTAGCTGCTAGCTGTTTTCACTTGGTGAAAGTTTGCAAGGAACTGTCAACAATGTGAAAAAACAATAGTAAGTACAGTTATTTGACTATACTTGGAACTAATTAATGATTACTGTATGCCAAACGTACTGGCATTAAGTATTTTAAGGTGAAGGAAGAGTTCTGTTATTGTTTTATCATTCTACATAATTGTTGTACAATGGGTTACTGTTACACTATTTGAAGAGATAGATCACACAGTAATAAATGAATTCTGTGATGCATGGCGTCTAGACATTCAATATCATGAAGAACCTACATTAATATGTCAACATGTTACATGTGTACAACACATTCATTAGTACTTACTGAACATCAAACTAGATAAGTACTAGGTTGTCACTACAATATATACAAGTTGATGACAAATGATTTAATTCATAACACATTTCTTTATTGGTTTTAAACTCCACATAACTGTTATCAGCAGACTGCTAGCAATAGGTTTAATTCCTATAGCTGTGAACATGTTGACTTACTAGAAAGATCTTGTATTGAATCATCAAAGCAGCATATAAAAAATAAAAGATTCTATTTCCTGTAGTGACTAATAATAACTTTGATTGTATGAAGTACTTATAAGTGAAGTATGAAATACTTAAGTACTATTTTTGAAATGTCTATTATTTGACAGTTCTATGCAGTTATGGGATAACCAACAGTTGTTGAAGAATAAGCTTCAAGTAATTTTGATTGATTTTAAGTATTCTGATTTTGATGATCCCTTCTCCTAAACAATATGAGTAATAACTTAATTTCATTTAAAAAATACCTAGGTAATTGATATGTGCTTTCATTAGAAAAATAAACATTGTGTACATTGTGTGTGTTTTACATACAAGAAAAATTAGGTATGTAGATATCTAAACCTAAAGAGCAATGGAAAGAAGCATGTTGAACACAGGTTTAGTCACAGAATCCGGAATTTAAAAATAAGAAGGAACATAAAAGTAACGGGTATAATAACTCGTAGAACATCTAAAATGGAGTTGGACAGGACTTATGCTATGTTGCAAAATAAATAAATGGAGTATACAAGTAACCTTATGGTATCCAAAAGCAGACATCAGAAAACAAGGGTGTGCAAAAAAAAAAAAAAAACAAGATGGAGTGGCGATATCAGTCTAACCTAACCGTAGGACCATACTAGACCAGAGTTGCAGAAGACTGAGTTCAATGGAGATAGCTGGAGAAGGCCAATGCCAAGAGGCACGCCGAACTGAGAGAGATATTATAAGAAAAGAAAAAACACCCAAATTGAAAGTAGTTCGGAATTAAAAGGCTTTATTATTGTTATGTAGATACCTGATGTGTCGAATGAAATGACAAGTATAAAGAAGTATATAAGGAAGACACAAGCTGTGGCGACCCCAAATAAATTGGGATAAGGGCAGGAGAATGTTGACACTATGACTCATTGGTCGCAGGCATGGCAGCTTGTTCTGCGGTCCTGGTTTTGATTCCCAGGTTGAGGAGAGCTTGTTGGGTTTAACTCAGTAAAAGCCAAGGGGTCGGAATTATTGTATGGTTGATGGTATAAGGTTGTCCCGTAATGCAAGCTTGATGTTATGTAGGGTTATGTTATTATTATGCAAGGATAATAATAATAGAATAATAACATGTGCAATGTAAAGTGAACATAAAAAAAAAAAAAAAAAAAAATATCAGCCAATGACTGAGGGGCAAGTCTCTTCTCGTACAGAAAAAGAAGAAGAAAATGAAGTGCTTAAATTTAAGTAAAAAAAATAAAGGTAGTTAAGCACTGGTTAACAAAGGAGCAGCTTGTGGCTTGATAGAGCTGCCGTTCGATTTGATTGGATTGAACTGTGTGTTGCCTAGATCGATTCGTGTATGGGTGGCCACCCATTGCATGCAGACTTTCCTCAATGCCTCGGAGGATACGTGGCAGTGTAGGTGGTCAGTAATGGTCAGTGGCCTGAGATTCTGACAGCCGGTTTTGCCTGGGGGTGTCGTGCTACCGGGTGCTGACTGAGTTGTGGAGGTTGGATGGGCGGTGGCTCCATGTGGAGTGCAGGTGTCCGGCTGCATCCAGTTGGACTGGAGGCCAGTCAACATGGTTGGGGAAGGCAGATAATGATAACATTATAGCTGTTTGACAAAATTATAGTTTTGAATTGGAATAACTTGAAATAATTCATAAATAAATATAGTAACTTAAGTTCTGAGTAGGAAACCGTAATGGTGGTTGTGTAATGGTTTAACTTAAATATGAAGCCAATGTATAAATGTCGACATCGAGTCGTATTCGGTATGCCAGTGCCATCTGGTGGCGCTCGATGGAGTCATTGGTGCGCGCGCCAGTGGGTCGGCACGTCACTTCTCTGTGGAAGGGCGCGACGGTGCGTGCGACCGGTGAAACATCGCGTGTTCTGAAATTCGTACCTACAGAGTTATACCTGCCTACTGTGTTTCTACTATCGTCTTATTGTTTGAGTGTATCGGTGTACGAGACTGGTTTCTTCATCCAACACTGGGCCCACCGGAGTCAAAATCAAAATCAAGATGTTTTATTTCGCGTAGGCCTGCATGGGCGCTTGTGGGAGTTCGACAAAAGAGCCCACAGTTAACCAACGATTAGTGCTAAAAAAATATTCCTTCCCGATATAATATAATATTATGTGTTCTGATAATTACAAATCAAAGGTAAATAATTTGTTTAAAAAAAAAAAAGATAATATGCAGCAACAACACATATATGTAGGTATGTTTAGTTAAACATAGAAGATTATTTTGTATAAATATATGTGTCTCAGATATTATATTAAATTTTGTAAGAGCGGTGATGGCCTCGCCCGACTTAGGTCGTGGGTTCGAAACCAGGCAGGTATTTTGTGTTCATTCACTCATCACCAGGGAACGCTCTTAAAACGGTGAAGGAAAACACTGTAAGGAAACCGGCATGTCTTGGAAGCACGACTTCTAAGGCATGTGACATTTACCATCGCACTGTTTACGCGTGGTAAGATAGCAACCATTAAATTGGCTGGCGAATATCCATTAAATTGGCTTTTAAGAAGCAATCAAATTGGATAGAGCAACCTTAAAGTTGGCTCACAATAATCCATTAAATTGGCTGATGAACAGCAATTAAATTGGATGGAGCAACCATTAGGTTGGCTCATGAAATCCATTAAATTGGATAGAGCAACCGGTGAGTTGGCTCATGATAATCCATTAAATTGGATGGAGCAACAGTTGAGTTGGCTCATGAAATCCATTAAATTGGATGGAGCAACCGGTGAGTTGGCTCATGATAATCCATTAAATTGGATGGAGCAACAGTTGAGTTGGCTCATGATAATCCATTAAATTGGATGGAGCAACTGTTAAGTTGGCTCGTGATAATCCATTAAATTGGATGAAGCAACCGTTGAGTTGGCTCATGAAATTGGATGATATCCATTAAATTGGCTGATGAGAAGCAATTCAATTGGATGAAGCAACCGTTAAATTGGCTCATGATAATCCATGAAATTGGATGGAGCGGCCGTTAAGCTGGCTCAAGAATGGTAAATATCCATTAAATTGGTCGTTGAGCATCCGTTAAATTGGAAGAAATGGGCGTCCATTAAATTAGAAGTATTAGGCATCTATGAAATAGGACGCTAGACATTCACCAAATGAGACATACTTGTATGTTGACTGCCATTAAATTCAATGTGCACGATATTAAAATGACTAATCATGTGAGCCTAAAAGAAAGAAAAAAAAAAATTAGATACCTGACGAATTCGGAAACTATGTCAAAAGTAACAAAGAAAGTTGAACAAATAAAACTTTTGAAGTCTGGGGCAGCAAAACTCTTTTGTTCATTGGTTGCCAAGAAAGTTTTGGAATATATATAATGATAAACGTTGTAAAGGAACCTAAAGAAAGAAATAAAAAGAAATGTAGTTGAGAAACTTTTTGGATAAGAACAAGGACACAAAGTTACAACTAGGAGTATTGAAATTAAGCAACAGTGTCAATCTTATCTAGGTTGGAACCCAAACGAAGACTAGCTTAGGAAATTGGATTTTTAGACAGTACGCAAGTCATCGCTGATGCCAAGCTAGTTTGGGTACTACAACAAACTGAGTTTAATTCAAATATTTTATTGGAGAACATATATAGAGAGATAAAAGAACACATTTCAAGAATAGTAATAAAAATCATAATGAATAAATAAAATGTAAAAATATTTCTCTACATCAGATTATGTACGAAGGTATAGCCAGTAATAGAAAGAGAGAAGCCTTGGTCTTCTCGGGGTCATCGATAATTTAAACTTAAATAAAAAAACACTTAAACCACAAAGTTTTTGGAAAAGTTCTCTCTAAATATCTAAAGTGTTTAAATTCAACCCCATGATCGGTTACGGAACAGGCATCATTAGAACTTATCTTTAGATGTCATTAGAAAAAAAAAACAATGAAAAGGAAAGGAATATGGAAATAGGAAGACGAGATCATGCAGACCCCCAGAGGTTAGAATAGACGATGAAGTTCATAGGAATAGTCTAATAACCTATTAAGTATTAACTTTAATCCTACTCCACACTTAATGGAGGCTACTGGAGAAGATGTTCAAATGGAGTAACTAAAGAAAGAAAAAATATTTATTGGTCTCACACAGGACAAGAAACGAACTGAACAAAACGATCGAACTGAACGAACTGGGTAAAACCTGATAAGGTACATTGTACATTTAGAACTGGTAGGTCAGTGGCAGTCGGTCTAAGATGACAAGGTAGATCGGATAACAAAAACATGCAAGTATGGTTGAACATTTTATATTCTTTAGTTGTTGAATTTGCTTGATTACTGAATGTAATTGTGTGTATATTTGGGTAAAGCATTTTGATCAAAACAAATATAATAAGAAAGGGATGTAGTGTATACGAGTATCTATTTAATAGATATGTAAACACTGTCTCACAACCACAAGTGGTCAGGGGAGCTGTCACTAATGACATCTGTCAGTTACATGATGGCGGGAAGTGAAGTGATCCTGGACTAAGGCTTGGTGGTCTGGTGTGAGCCTGTGATACTTAGTTAATTGTAAAATCAACCGATTAGGTCTGTTACTAGTGGATACTACAATATGTATGAGTGAATAATTTGGTTTTCGGCAAAGAAAACGAATGAAATCTTTCCAAAATGTGAAGGGGTCTCAGAAAGTAGCGTTTGGGATGAGAAATGATTTAAATACAGGAAAGATATGTGTATGTGGAAATAAGAAGACTAAAGAGAGAGAGAGAGATAAAATCCCGATGAAAGTTACCGAGAATCGTGTTATGTGTCGTGCCTTTGAAGAAGTCTATGTCCAGCAGTGGATTGCTGTAGGTAGACTGATGATGATGATGCCGAAGAAGATTAAAAATGACTATAAGAAAGACAGGTGGTTTGAGAGTGGTTACAACTGCATCCTATACTCGACATAATTATATTGGTTTTTGCAACTAATACATAGTCGCCGTCCAATGTTTAGATTGGGTTTGACCCGTTCGCGTTGATGGTAATAAGGTCGCCCTGTAGAGAACGTAAGCATAACTGCTGTATTGTAGCGAAACACCAACACTTTCGAAAACTTAAAAGGTGAGATGTTTTGTCATGTTACTTGACAGAAAGACAGGTCCACAGACGAAAAGCAGCCTCCAAAATCGTCCCCAAGTTATACAGTTTAGCAATTAACGTGCAATTTCCACCAGATAGCTAAGCAGGGCACGATATAATTGAGCCGGCAGTCGAACGAGAGCCTGCCGTGGGAATGGCTCATGAATAGGTATCTGGGTATCTAGGCACTGCGACTATTATAGTCGGCACGCTTCGCAAGTTCGCACGACAATCGCAGACGATAGGGTTGTGAATTTTGGGGACTGATGTTGATGCTTTTAATAGTTGCTAGGTTATGATAAGAGAATTGATAATAATACTGCCTGCCTGCCTGTAGATTTTGCTGGGGAGTAATTTCGCGCCATTTTTATTTTCAGCTCACTAAAGTGTATTTTGGGGGCTGTCCCTTTTTCATTTTGTAATTCCAAATGCGTTTATTTTTTGAATTTTTTTTTTTAGCATAATCAATTTTGGACCAAGATCCCATTAACGCTAGGTAAGTAATTTTTTACAAAAGCTGAAACTTTACCTTCACAACACAATGTGTTTATGTAATATAAAAAACACATTGTGAAGTATGACGTAACTTAGCAGTTTTAGCACACCTTTGTTACCTGATATCTGCCAAAACTACCAAGAACGAATTTTCATAATAATATCCAATTGTTCTAAGTAAGTTACTCTCACAGAAAAAGTTCTAGCTTTTATAAATTGACGTAGGTCTGGTGGTTACGGGATCTAACTCTATTATGAGAAAAGTAATGATTAAATAAATTTTAGGCCAGATAGACATTTTACATGGAGCGACCTCCATGTAAAATACTGGTATTCAGCTGCATCCGGTTAGACTGGAAGCCGACCCCAACATGTTTGCGAAAATGCTAGGCAGATGATGAATGATCAAATAAATTTTACAAAATAATACGCCTACATTGGATAAACGACCCGTATAGATCAAAGAGAGCAGAGACCACCATCAAAGAGTCTAGCCAATACGTCACCAGACCGCTAAAAGAAATACATTAGTACTCTTACATTCTCATTTATTCCCTAATTAAGACACTGGGTCAGATTTCTGGCCTGAATAGGCAATTAATTAGACCAACTGTCAGGGTTGGTTAAATAATGATATGACCTAGACCTATGGCCTGAAATGGGGTAATCCAGAAGGACAAATGACCTGACCTTGTGGAAAGTGTAGATGAGGTTCTAAAAGTAAAGTCAAGTAATGTTAAAGTCAAGTAAAGTCACATCCAATTAAGTTTAAACAGTCCTTGTTAGGTGTAATGTAACTTGATATTTATTACATGTTCAAATTAATGTCATTTCGTGGATCGCTGGATCTTTCCTAAGGGAATAATTGTCCGTATAAAAGTAAACATCGAATTTTGTTAAGTTGGATATCGGAACGTAGTTGGTGATAGTTTTGAAAGTTAATACTGTTAAATGTTATTATTAAGTAAATTGGATTTGTTGAGTTTATTAATCTCTTGGGTATTTTGAGACTGATATAAAAGCCTTATTCCGATGGTTTACGGCTTATTATTTGTTCTTCTCTGTTAGGATTTTAATGAGTGGACTGTATATTATGTTGTAAGGGTTGGTTTCTTGGCATCGCGGTCGGTAGCAGGGTTTGTGGCAACTGGAAATGCAAAGTCTTACTTCTTCTCAAAATAATATACTGCAGGATAAAACTCTTTTGGTGTTGCCTACATTCTCTACATATAATCTATTTGGTTATCGAGCCATGCTGAAATCTGGATACAAGGACAGCAATGTTTGTTAGCAATGCAAATATTCAAAACTGGGAATTTGATTTGTTCATGCATGAAAAACGACACACAAATAATGAACAATTATGAATCCTTCGAGGACCTAGCGAGTTGTATAATTTTTAAAACAGAATTCAATACACCGATCGCTAATTGTCTCCAAGCGTATACAACATTCAGGGGATCAAAGTGCTCATTTCAATATTCAGTAGCACACACACACATAAAAACAAATATACCTATGTATATATATACTTACCAAACAAACATACATAATAGATACACACGTGGCCGTTATATTACCGTCTGGTGCTCTCATTACCCGGGATACGTTTAGACATAAAAATGTTGACATATTTAACATTTATTTAAAAGGATTTCTCGTCTTCGAGGCCTTATTACTGTTATTTAGATAAAAGGCATATTTATGTAAAACGACTGCCTATCATCTATTAAATTTTTCATGTTTTCAACATAAAGTTTTACCGACCTACTTAATCTCCCTCTGAGCGAATTTTCACACCTCCAGCCGTGCTATTTATTAAGAAAATTCACAAACTTAATTATTCTTATGGGATCCTTTTCACACAGTTCCCCATAATTTTCCCTTGGATACCTCCTCTCTTTCATACATAAGCCGTATAGTATAAGTGTATCTCTATCGTGTTTTGGTTTCAGCGTGTTTCAGGAGCCAGCTGAGCGGGCGCGACGCGTTGCCATGGTAACCATTGATCGGGGCGCCATCTTGAATGCAGCCGTCTGCAAACCCGTACTCTAGACAATAATGGGATTTGGCGCTCGAGTTAAAAATAGGTGTGTGTGGTGTTGTATGGGAATATGGGAGAGGGGTACGATAATGGTGCCCTATATGAATTGGGAAAATATTTGAAGGTAGGTAGGTACCTGATTTATTTGGATGGAAAACTGGATTTTATGCTTTGATGTAAACTGAAAATAAATACCTAGGTACTCAATTTGTAGAAAAAAATATTTGAAAACAATCAAATGTTTTATTTGGCTAAGCGGAAAAGTTTGACACTAAGTTATTAGTTCCTTTATTTTACAAAGCGGTTCAAGGAAGACCGGGACATATTGTGTGACCAATATAATTATAAACCGTAGTGAAAACTATGTTTTATTAGTTTATACTTTATTAAACCAGACAAAGATTCAATCTAAAGCAGCCCCGGAAACGATCCCAGACACAATAGTGTAGGATAGTTGGCGGGTCGCTTTCCATGCCAATCTGCGGGCCCGGCAGAGGAGGCTGGAGAGATGTCGCATCCTCCTTATCGACCGAATCCGGCTGCTATCAATAATACGTGAACTTGCCAATCGGATACGTGTAGACCTTTACTATTTTAGCAGTTTTAAAGTCAGCAGGATCATCAAGTAACAATGACTTTCATTTCCTAATTTACGATGTTGCCAATTTTTTATAAACTCATACAATATATTCTTAATTCAAAAACCTTTCGAATAGGGTTAAAGTTTTAACGGAGTTGGGATGCATGCTGACTTTTGGGTTTCATCTCGACTAATTAGTTTAGGTTTAAAGAGGATTATTAAAAGTTAAATAATAATCTATTATAGTTTGCTTAGAGCGTTTTTACAGCTGAACTAGTGTCAATAAGGACGAATTTAGGTAGAAAAGTACGCTAGTACCTACTTCGGAAGTTCGGAATAAGGAAACGAAGGAAAGGTTAGTTTATTCCGGAAAACTGAATAGTTTACAAGCGGCTAGAAGTTACGAGGTCGGACAAAAGGTAAACAATTTGTAGAGTAGAAGAGATACCTAGGTATAAGCCTAGCTTGCAGCAGTTCTTGAATTAGTAAAAGGTAGGTACCTACTCTCTTAAGTGGTTGGCTAGTGTCCTTTCATACATATGGCTGAGCTTGGTGTAGATTAGTTCTTGTGTAGAAACGTCAAATACTCATCTTTTTTGTCACTTAAAGCTATTCGTTTTTCTTCTCAACCATATTAGCTAATACTGATATTAAGTGATATACTTATTGTAAACTAACATGGTCTCTAACATTATCATTAATACACGCAGTCTACAAATATCGGGACCTCGAAACAAACAGTAAACATGGTAAATATCCCGTTTGGTCTGTGTCTATATGTCAACAAAGCTGCTAGTTACTTGCTACAAACAAAAAACTTAAACAACCTTCGGTCATTTATCCCACACTAATCTCCAACAATTTGGGCCCGTTTAAGTAATTTAGAAATATATTCTTAACTATCCCATAGCTTCGCTCCCATGAGAACGAACTCCATAACAATGTGGGGTATCTATCGATCGGTTCGGACTCCAGGACCAATCAATACGGTCCGGGACCGGGACCCGGCGACCTGACGGTAACCGGACGGCTAGCGGCTGGCACCCCGATGGCGGCCGATCTAAATTTTATTGCAACACCACGCTACACACTGCCTTTTGTTTCGGTCGACATTTTTTTATAGGACCTGGAAGAAAATGGCCGTGATTGGAAACAGCTGTTCGAGTCGTGGTGGAATTGGATGTTGTAATGTTAAACTATTGGAAATGGAAGATGTTTTGTTAACGGATAGACTCAGAAATGATTAATGAAAGTCCTGTTTAGGAAGGAAGAAATTAATGTTTAGTTTCGCAAATATAAGGCAGAGTGTCGTATGTGATTTTGTCAATTCCTACTAATAATATCTTGCGAATTGCTAAAGTGCAAAATTGAGAAAAAATGTTACAGAAAAATATTGCTTATAAACATCCATCCGCAATAAGTTCAGTTCATCTGAGATCATGGTGTTTACAACATGGTAAATGTCGCGTTTTCAGTGTTAGTGATAATGTGAAAGTAAATGTTCATTGCATTTGTTTAACGTTTTCTGTGCATATATTTTCGCATAAAAGTCCTTATCAAATTATCAAACAGAGCTACAAGAATTTATCCACCAACTTTATACGAGAGATAAACTTAGCGCCTTCATTTCTGTCAGCTCGGACGTTTAATTTTGTTTTTGTTTACAATAAAACAAGAGTTTATCTGCCGACTTCGCTCTGGACAGACGATTCATTAGCCGTAATTAGTCACTATGATACCGTCTAGACTGTTTACCTTGTTTAAAATACTCAGCATAAAATCAACTGCATAGACAAAGACAAGTGTTTATGGTTCCATAGCCGAATGGCAAAAAAACGGAACCCTTATGGATTCGTCATGTCTGTCTGTCCGTCCGAATGTCACAGCTACTTTATTCGGAAACTATTAAGACTACATAGTTGAAACTTGGTAGGTAGATGTATTCTGTGAACAGCTTTACGATTTTAATATAAAAAAATAAAAGATTAAGGGGGTGTCCCCGTCCCGTAGGGGCTGCGGGTTGTTCGCAAGTGATACCGCGGCCTCGACATGAAGGGCTATGAAGGAACATGGGTGGTTTTTAGTCAGTACAAGCCTGACACTCCCTTTCGCTCAAGAGCGGGAGGGGTTATTTGATGATTTACCCCCCCCCCCCCAAAAAGGGGGTATCCCCGTAGGTACCTACATGGAACTGAAACTAAAAAAAGTTTTTTCATCAAATCTATTCGTGTGGGGTGTCTATAGATAGGTTTTTAGAAATGAAATTGAGGTTTGTAATACCTATCATTGTTTCTTAAAGTTAACCGTTTGAAAGATAGACATTTCCAAAGTGGTAAAATGTGTGTCTCTAACTTTTAAACTAAAAGGGTGAAAAATAAAAAAAAATATATGCTGTAGATCGCAATATAAACTTTCACCCAAAATTGGTTTGGACGATATATAGTAAAGAGATTTTGAGATTATGCACATTTCAAAAACCGCAAATATAACTTTGTCATTCATACATACACTATGAAAAACAAACTAATCAAAAAATATGTTTTTGTGTTGCCGTTTTAACAAGAAATAATACAAATTAAAGGAGGCATCTGTACTACGATGGTACAGAGCCCTTCATGTGCAAATACGACTTGCACTTGGCCAGTTTTTTTTTTTTTTTTAAACAAAATGGCGATCGTATAATTATTATAACTTGACATTGGCTAAATGGACAAACCGTGTGAAGCTAGAAACTACGACCCATTGAGCGACTTAATGATCCACGTTTTTCTATACTAAAAAACTGCCAATATTTTTGTTCAGGTAACACCTCCGAAATACCAGCCATTCCGATACACATTTCGGCTTTATAACGTAACATTTTCGGCTCAAAAAATCACCTGTGAAAGTCGCACGTACACCTACAGGGTTTATAACCCAATTTGTCACCGAAAGTGGCCAGATTCGAGCTTGAACGGTTTAATTAAAGCTAGACTCGTAAAATTTTCTGAGTACACAAGGGAAGGAGATACATTTAGTTAGAAATCATAAACAACTACGGAATACGCATAGACCTTTTTTTTTTTTTTGGCGGGTGGAAAATCATCAAATAACCCCTCCTCTTGTACAGAGCGAAAGGGAGTGTCAGACTTCTACTGAATTTTATTTCGTCCTACTTTGTCCCACTGCTGGCAAAGTCCTCCTCTAAGACTTTCCAATTTTGTTTAAAATTTGCTTTCTCTATCGTCAGGCACCCTCTGTATGACTATTTTTGTACATTTGTCCGGCTTTAACCTAGAAACGGTATTACTTTAAATTCCAATTTTGAAAAAAGTTTGTTTTGTCAAAATATCTACGGTTCGATAACCTTTTGTAATATGACAACACCGTCGGAGCTACAACGCTTAATAGCTGTCGCTGCAAAACAGTAACTTATTAAAACTAATTTCAAAGTAAACGTAAGTTTACACCTTTCTCATTACACAGTAATTCAGCACATTCACATTCTAGTGGTGTCGCGTAATAAAGTTTAATATTTAATTTGAAGGCTTTAGTAAATGCGCCCCGCTCTCCACACCGGTCAAGGGCATTGCACCAGTGCAGTATTCAAACCATCCCACGCAAAATCCAACCTTAACCTTCTCTATTAAAAAGTTTATTTTCGAATGGCTAACGGAAACCCTAGGAAAATTGCTTTGAATTTCCCTGCAAAAGCCACTCGGAAAACTTTTGAGGGAAACTTTAGGAGTTAAAATTGCGGATGAAAACTTTTACGGACATAACTAGCTTTAAGGTAGCCCAGCCCATCCATAAAAGATCACACGTTTAATGTTCTTGGTGCTTCATAAAATGATTTTCTTTTTCAATTTATGTTTTACCTTGCATGGTACGAATTCTATATCTCATGCCTGTGCGGTCGTATCCACGCCGACGATGCGATATGAGATTGATGTTTTATAGTAGTTATTTACTGAAACTTTTTTTACGGATATATTTTTAAGTATTTTATTTAATGAACAGCAGCGAGGGTTAGATACTTTTCAGTTATTTATTGTTACTTTACCGATTCATTGTTAAGAGACTAATACTCTTAACAAAACGTGAATTGTTCCGAAATTCTGCAGAGGTATCTGTCGAGAATAAAAACAATCACCAAAAAAGCGCATTTCCCATTTTATTGGTGATTGTTTTTTTCCTCTGGCAACTCTATGCTACAATGTTAACCCTAGAAAGATAACCATACCACGGCATACGTTAAAGATAACCATACGCTTCAGAGGCGCACCCTTTTATAATACGTGTTTTTTAATTGATTTAATAAAAAATATTTATGATTTATGGTATTGTGTTAAAAGGTGTAATATAAACTATCAATTTTCAATACATTTTTATTTAATTTGTTTATTTAAAAACAATTTTAAACCAAATGAGTAGACCTCTAACATAAATCAACAGCCTTATGCTTCAGGAACAAAAACACTTATAACATCTAAAAAAATTGAGTTATTTCTTACAAGCTATTATGACTACAATATAATGAGTATAAAAGAAAAATCTGTCATCAAAAAAAATAATTTCAAATTAATTAATTCTAAAATGTTTCACAAAAGATAACCATACGCCTCGCGAGACTCGTCATATAAACAAAACTATAGAACTTACAGCAAGGAAACAGCTATCCCGTGAAAGGGCTAACCGACGACCGAGTTGGCTCAGAAGGACAAACAAATACACGCGTCGGATAAAAAACTACAGTAATATGTTTCCCGCGCAGGCGCCTCTGCGACGTAGGTTATCTTTCTAGGGTTAATCTAAAACTCCACTCTACAAAGTAAGGCTATGATCATACAAGCGGTGGTACTCGTAACCACGTTCTACAAAGGACGAACTTCTATGATATGAGTAACTTGCCTTTTGTAACTTACTACTAAGTTCATAAAGTTCTGATACATGGAAGATCGTACATGTATGTAACTTTTATGCACTTCCTTATGGTTTTTTTTATTAAACGTTGCCCCACACTAGGAATTTCTTCTGTATCGTGGGTGCGTTCACAAACATTTAAAGTCACATACCCAGACCCGGAACAACTATCTGTAGGTCATACAAATATTTGTTCCGTGCGGAGATCGAACCCGCGACACGCAGCGTAGCAGTCCATTGCTTGAGCCACTGCGCCAACCGCGCCGTCATTTCATGAATTCAATGAATGTAACATACCTATCTTCTGAAAATATATCCTCAAACTCTTCATTTACAGTAAATTATTGAAAACTGTTGAGTTTTTGTGTTTTATCAAGTTACCTACTAACTGGGCGTGTGTTTTTTATTTATTTTATTTTATTTATTTAATGTCTAAAAAACTTATTAATTTACAATTTTTGTTTTAGCCACACATCGAAAGCTTTTTACTTTGTTCAATAGACTTGTTTAATTTATTGTAGACCAGTGTGAATACTATTTTCGTAACAAAATAAAATTAAACTGGACACATAATTGCGGGCCTAATGGATCGCCCTCGCAAAAGTTTATTCGAATATAAATGTAGGCAATTCAAAAATAGAAGCTGTGTCTATGCGTACAAAAAAAACAAAATAAAGCGGCCATATTGGGAATGGAAACCTAACTTTTTTGTGGAAACCTCATCGAGATAATGGAATTTGCTAGTTAAAATAATAAAGATACATAAACTTTGCTAAGTTCAGAATTCCATTTTCATCATTATTATCGTACAGCTTATGCAAATTACTATTTGCTTTAAATATTAACCTTGGAAAGTTCTACTCCTATTTCTTTATTATGATGGCTACCGTCTTCCTCTCGATGGTTCCAATACCTTCTTACTCGCACTATTCAATGAAATCAGTTTTATTTATTCAGCAGCAAGTGAATTACCACAAATTGCACTTGCCAGAAGCTAAACGTACACAGTAAATAATGTATTCAAAACTAACAAAATGTCTAATGACGTCCATTAGACATGTTCATTTGGTCACCAATAAAATGATGATCTGGCAAAGAGCAAAAGCTGTCGACATAGCTCACAGGGAGCCTGACGTGTGAGCCTCGGTAAGGTTAAAACTTAAAAGACAGCCTCAGACAAGCTGAAACAATGATTTCCGTGGAGTGGCTGGAAGCAGCTAGATGAGAGTTACCATAACGTTCTTCTAACCTAACAGACAAATGTGTTGCTGGGGAGTTTGTTCCGCCAGTTCTTCTTTCCAGCTAAAACACTAGGAAGTGTCGAAGGGTGGGCGTTTTGGGGGACTGTCTCTTGTAAATAAGTAAAGTAAATTTTGACGTTCGAAAAGTGCTGATTATCAGCCTAGTTTGAATAAATGACTTTTGTTTTGATTGGAGAGGCCCATCCAGCAATCACTAATTAACACAGGACGTGTTTTCTGTTTATTGAAGGGGTCATGCAACAGTTATCGCGTACCCATTTCTTCGGTACCAACGTATAAACCAGCACCGACCACACACCTGGGGCAGGGGACAGTTAGCCGCTACATACAAATGGAAGCGCTTTGTTCGAGACATTACGCACCGCGGTCACGTGACCCCTCTCTCCTCACGTACCGCTTAGTTCCATGGAATGCACTGGTACACCATTGTAGCTGTGATTTATAATGGAGAGTTATTGCGATTGGTTTTTGTGTAGAAAAGATCAATTGAACACGATCCGTGCATATCTATACGCGATCGAGAACTGTCAATGTCATCATTAATGCTATTGAATATGCCACGTGTTAGGTCTTAAGATGTGATAGTCGCGTTCAGATTCTACTGCAGTTGTCTCCGTTGTAAAACATTTTAAAACATTATGGTGACTCTACTATTGACTACAGATAATTGATATTGTTCTGTGATCTACTGTGTGAGTACTGGGGAGTCGTGCTGTTGATTTGTCCTAATAACATAGTTTCCATTGACCCTAAACTTACTAACATTAATTTGTTAAGACAACATTGTGTGTCGTTGAAGTTCCTGGTTAATCAGTTTTTGACACTCGAGTAAGCACTCCAATTCAATTCGTCAATCTACAAGGACGAACAAAAAGGGATGTTATTAAAAACTTCCAGAGTGTATATATTGCATCGCAAACGAGGTTAGTTGCTAATTACAAACAAATATCTAGTCTGAAACCTGTTGAAGGTCAACAGGTTTCAGACTAGATATTTGTTTCAGACTAGATACAGTTCGAAACTCCAATACTCCCGGGGCGGGAATGGTAAACGGTCCAATTTGCGTCGTCAAGTATCAAATATTCTGAAATATTACGTTTATTGCCATACCAACTAACACTTACACCAGTTCAAAGTGATAAAGTTGATGAAAATGTGTTGAAAATCTATTGAATTGACTTAAGGTGACGAAATCCTTCAGGTCAATCCCGGCAAAAATCATTATACAAGGTGTAACATAATAAATGTAAGTCCTCTTGTGTGGTGGCGCAGACCGTGAAACTGAACCACTTTTGTTCTGCTGTGTCTTTTGGAAATTCACAACTTTTTCCAGGAATTCCAGAAGTCATCGGCAGTGATGTACTCACTACATACAGGTCTCTCAGGAACAAACTCAATACATTGGATTTCAGCTTACATCGCTAGAGTAGAGTTCGTCAAATAGAGGATTTCGTGGACGGGCTCTAAATCGGTTAGCATCTACCGGAGGAATTTTCAATTGGCTAAGTAGTTTTTTAATCGCTCTTTTTTAGGGTTGACACCCTTTCAGTAGGGTGTAACGTGTTTTCAGTGATTTATTTGAAAAGGTTAGTAACAAATTTTCCTCACCTATAATATTGTTATTTCGGTCTACCGGCTCACTCGTCTGATTGCGAGGTCGAAATTTCATCAATTTGCGAACGGTTTTGATGAAATTTCACAGGCGATGCTTTTACAAGGTCAGGGCAATAGCAAATTGGACGAGAATGTTATCAGGGGTCGCATCAAGGATTGAGGAGAGTTTGTGTAGTTAGAAGGTTTAGTTATCCATAAACTGCTTCTAGCATAGGTTTTAAATTAACGCGTGTAATCTCCAGAGAGGTAGGCAGTGTTATAGGTAATAGACATATTTCACTGGTCGTAGTAAGTTGGGAGTTTGCTGTGCCATTTTTCCGTCCCAGCTAAAACAATAGGAAGGATGGAAGAAGAGCGTTTTGGGGGACATCATGTTATTTTTGAAGTACTGTAAGTAATAACTTTTGATGTTGAATTTCGAGTTCCACGCAAAAGGGGACAAGACTACGGGACAAAACTCCTGGGTGCTACGCCTGCTACAGAGAAACCCCTAATGGAAATACCTGGTGTTGTTTTCAAACTATTTCACAAACACAATACCGAATACTAATTAGCTAATTTATTACCCTAATCTAGCCGATAAAGTAATAAAAGATAAACAAAAAATATAATGAGATAAAAATTTGCTCGTGGCATTCCGTCTTGATTCACTCTACCCCTAAGGATCGAAAATACCTCTCCATTATAATATAAAAACGCAATACAAACCATATTTCATCACAACACCAAAATCACGTGTCTAAATTGAACATAACACAATAAAACGTCCTTGTTCATGAACATTACCAAACGAGAGATAAGGCGCGTCCGTGTGATAGTATGCGCGCGCGCAGGTACGCCGTGCGGCGTCGCGGCGGCACTCGTGCGCAGGGCAATGGACTATCGCGCCGGTTATCAGTGTGGTTGGGCAACCAGATTATGTGTTGTATATGGTAATCTTCCTTCCGTGTTGTCTTTGGTGAGGTGGGGGTTTATCTTGGTAGTGATGCTTTGTTTTTAGTTGTGTTATTATTATTTTTGTATATGTTCTTGCCAAGGGATATCGTATTACACAGTACTACTAAGTGGAGGTCAGGTAGGCAGTCACTTTGAGCTGTATCTAATTGGACTGGAAGCCGATCCTAACATAGTTGGGAAAAGGCTAAGCAGATGATGATGTTGTGGCTGTATCTACAGGGTGGAAGGGACACTGACGCACAAATGCTAACCGTGTATTCAGTAGGTACATTATTCTGAACCCCCCCTACAAATGATTATTTCATTTCCTGCATATGCATATTTTTGCGGTCGGGTAGGGTAGGTACCCTAATCCAGGCCTGGTTCTTTTTTCGCGGAATTAAAACTAAATATTCTGCATAACATTTAAAAGTTTTATATGTATGTATAAACTTTTGCCATAATATGATATTTAAGACTTTTCAAAACTTGCTACTAGTCGGAAAAGTTTACTACTCGTCCGTCCGAATACAGACGGACGAGTAGTAAACTTTTCCGACTTTTCTTTTATTGCCAGTATTCACTTATAGTCTATAATCAGCCGTAAAAACAATGGAATCAAACAAAAAAAGAAAACAATTATTTAGAGAGTTACTCGATGATTTCTTCAATTTAGAAACTTCGACTGTTACGCAAAAAGTAGATACTTTAGCTTTACTTGATATTTTAAATTGATTTCGTAACATAGCAAAGACAGCAAGATCTTTGTGAACTCGTCGTCTTAACGGCACTTTGTACTTAATGACCTATACTAACATCCATTGCTGCATTTCTACATAGTAAGTACAATTGAATAGCTAGTCATCAATCAATGTACATCGAAGTCCACACGCTAGGTTGTAAATCTCAATCTGTATTTATAAGCACTAACATTGCCAGACTGGAAAATAAATGGTTAAATCTTATGTTGTTTGTCACAGCACCGACTTACTTGAAAGTAGATTATTTTAAAGCAGAAAAAAGTTTTACACGATTCTTGTTTTGTTGTGTGCACATGTATCATGTAATAAATAAATAGATTTTCGTTCTTTCTTTCAGTTCCCTTTACCTCGATTCCCTCTACGTCGAGTCTTTTGTTGTTACAAATGTTAATAACATTATTATATTCTTACTCTATCCTTTAACATAACCACTCCGGGAAAAGCCACTCCGTTTAAATTTAGCACTGAAACGCTAACTCTATTTAATACTAATATCTTGAAGACCTCACCTCTAACCTTCAGCCAATATCTGATCGCTTAGCTATTTCTCAAGATCGCTTTCGACGTTCAAATATACTTCACCGAAGAGGATTTAACTCAAGCCTGCTTTCATTCTACTTATCCATAGACAAGTTTCTAGTTCTATGTGACAACTGTACACACACTTGTAGTTTCATTAATCAGTCACTATTCAAGTAAGAAAAGTGGTTTCAACAGATAAATTGTACAGCTCTATAGAAAGCTTGTAATTGCATTGAAAGTCAAACAATTAGAAAGAACCATTTTATTATTCCATTAGATTCTAAGTTCTTAGAAAAGTGTTGTTTCATAATTACACAAAACAATGAACAAGGTTGTTTGTCAATTTAAATGAGACCAAATTGAATAAGAAATTCGATTTACTTTGAAAAGAAAATTCTTATTTAAATTTTTTATGTAATGTAACTCCTTTCAGTCGCATCAAATATCTTCTGATCAGTGTAATGGAATGTTTTATTTTTGAATGAACTGCGAATTAGATATAACTAAATATTCAGTTATATCATGTTTATGTACGCACGGCGACCAATCATGAAGCTGTACAATACCAGTTTAAGCGGATCTTTCACTGTACGGGAAATCTATACAAAGCGAGGCCATACTATATTGGAAATCATGGTTTGATGGTTCGCCGTGTGTAATATGAATTACTCGATGGACTGACGGTCTACCACTTTTCATCCTTATAATCTTGGTAATAAGGTTGAAAAGTAGTCGACCGTCAGTGAACTCAGCAGTACCTTATGTATAATGAATTAATGACGATTGCCTCAGTTTTTATAGTAATAAGCTCAAAAGCTCTCCAAAATTTTCTTCAATCCCATAGACACTTTTCTAGCGGGTAAAGGTAAATGCAAGCTCAGTCCCCTTTGAAAGATCATCCTTTAAAACATACGCCACACTGGCTGCACCCTTGCTAAATGGCACCCAAGTTTTAATGTCAATTACCTCTCACGGTAACCTCAAAAACGTCTATAAAAAGACAGCCGTTTCATACAAAAATCATCAATCAGCACGCACTAATTACAGGCACTCGTGTTGCGAATAAAACGACAAATCTGCATGAACGGCGGCGTTTACAAAGACTACTCGTTCATGTGATGTCAGTTGATGCGTTCTCACCAAATTGCGACACACGACTTTTTTTCGGCACAGCTGGTCGTGTTCACAGACTCTCTGTTCTCTGATTAAATGATAATTAAGGGCTGGGCTGCGGGTTGTCCGCAAGGGATACCGCGGCCTCGACATGAAGGGCGAAGAAGGAACATGGGTGGTTTTTAGTCAGTAGAAGTCTGACACTCCCTTTAGCTCTGCCCAAGAGCGGGAGGGGTTATTTGATGATTTCCCACCCCCCAAAAAAAAAAATAAAAAGGGCTGCGTTTGCGCAAATGCGACAAAAGGTTTTATATTCGTTTTAGTATTGTTTAATTTAAGTTGATATGGTTTTGGATGGACCGTGTGACAGATGATATGGCTAGAATGTAGGTGACTGCTGAGATGACGAGTAATAGAGAAGTTATAGAGAAATTATGGAGTAAAAACTAACAAATTGGACTGTAAAAAGCACCTCAAGCTACGAACATACCAATACCGTCCAGTAGATACCCAAAGAACTGTAAAAAATTTAATGGATAGTTACATTTGTAAAATATAAACTGGCCAACTAATGAATATTCTCAGAAGCTCCCGTATGAATTATTGAGCAAGCGAGAACAGAGAACATATCGAGAACGAAGTGGTATCGAAATTATAGTGTCGATTGACACCTACTAACTCGTAGTCCGTAGACCGGGCTAGACTGGCAACTTGCCACACTGCTATATGTACTCACTTCTAACTAGATATACCTATTTATGTATAAAATCTGATAAGCTTCGAAGCTCAACTATCAGTTTTGTATCTCGCATCTCGGACTAGCCTTGTAGCGCAGCAGCGCATCGCATTTTGGACTCAACCCATCAAATAAATCTTTATTCAAAATGACTGCCTCATTGGTCTAGTGGTCGCAAGCGTGACTGCTGAGGATGAGGTCCTGGGTTCGATTCCCGGGTCGGGAATATTGTTATTGGGTTTTCCCATCAGGAATTTCCCAGTAGCAGTCACAGAGGCTGGATTTGTTCAGATGATGACAATAGCTTCGCCACATGGGACTTAAACATAACTGGTGAATGTGGGTGTACCTGTAAGGTACACCTATGCATATATCTTCGGGGATCACAGGCGTGATGTTATGTTTATGCAAAACTAGCGGACGTCACGCGGTTTCACCCGCGTAGTTCCCGTTCCCGTGGGAATACAGGAATAAAAATTTGTCTAGTTGCCTATGTCACCCGGGAATAGTGTAGCTTAACAACGGTGAAAGAATTTTTGAAATCGGTCCGGTAGTTTCGGAGCCTATTCGTTACAAACAAACAAACAAATCTTTCCTCTTTATAATATTAGTGTAGAAGTGTAGATGTACGAAAGTGCTGCAGAGTAATAGGGATCTTTCCTGGCTAAAAAAATATGATTCTCATTAATCAGTGTGTTAGATTATCGAAAAATATTGGATACGTATATTTGGTTTTGTCAAATCAATAAAAACTGACGAAGATAAAACGCGTCAAAGATTTGAGTGGGGGGTTGTGACGTCACTCACCAGTAAAAAATGTTGTACTAATGTCTTAGATGATACGAGATAATATAACGTCACACGAGTTTTCAAAGCACTGCAGTATCGTTTTCATTGTTTGTTTACGTGAAAAAAGAAAAAATATGTGTCCAATATTTTTTGGAAATCTGTCTGACGGACTAATTCGATTTTTTTTGTTAACTACCCTAGTCGACAGATTGGTGAATCGTAATTAGTAACATGAAAAGTAACACACGATGAAATAAATCCTAGTTACTGTGATACATTGTGCATTTCATAAGTTTGTACGACTCATTTGAATCGCCTCTCGTCTTTCCAATCTGTACGCAGTCTTATGCACTTCATCAAATCAAACTTGGTCTGCTGCAGTTTTCCGAACACAGTGAACTGTGGAGGTGGTACCAATTAGCCGACAGATATGCTCTCTGATCTTGCCGCCACCGACTGGTAAGCTGACAAGCTCTCTTATTATAAGCTTTACAAGATTGTGTAGGAACACGCTGCTCTATTGTTTCAGATACTCCACATTGTTTCACTTTCGAGGTAGTGGCTTGTTGAAATAATTTGGGAGTCTAGAAATAATTTCGGTTTTGGTTGAAACTTTAATAAATTGTTGTTACTATTTTATTTTAGGTGGAGCTCGTGAATCACACTAATCACACTATTATAAAGGCGAAAGCTTGTGTGTGAGTGTGTATGTTTGTTACTCTTTCACCCAAAAACTACTGAACGGATTTGAATAAAATTTGGTACACAGATAGTTTATAACCTGGATTAACACATAGGATAGTTTTTTCATCCCGATTTTGTCCCGTGGAATAATTTTTGAGTTGTAGCGGGCGAAGCCGCTGGCAACTCCTAGTAAATAATATCTGGGGCTTGGATCAATCTCCATGTTCAGAATCTTCCCTTGCATACCGAGTTTCCTCCCGGCGGCCATTTGTAGATCTTTGGCACTTATTACAGGATATCATTGGTGCGAAAGTCTGACAACCAGACTGGATGTGGACACGGAGAGAATCGGGTATTCTGGGGCTATTCGGGAGAGACCTATATCCACCAGTGGAATAGCTGAGCTAGAACTAGACTGTGTTCCAAGAAGTTATGAAGTTAACGAGTTCGTTCTTGTATCAAGCACCACTACTCCAAGCTAAAAGTTAAATAAAGTTCCCGATAACGTTTATTTCAAACTATTTATTTAGCAGGTTCTAAAGTTGGCGGGTAGATTTCGGAACAGTTTTCGAATTCGAACGTCTGGCGCCGAAAGACTTTGGAGTATTTAAGTTCGAAAGAACCTACGACATCAGACACTTTTGACATACTTTCTAAGCATAGTGTGTTACTTGCTTAGCTTATTTGGTAAACATATAAGGTACAAAAATCATGATTTTTGCTTTAACCACATACTTTGAGTGAAGTATAAACGTCCCAATCTTTGTAAGAAGCGCATGATTTGGATTATATTAAGAAATATTTCTTGCCGGTAGGATTTATTTGCTCGGTTTGTTCCATTAGTCATCGATTAATTTTTTCAAAATCCAGTCTCAGGATGCCATAATATTTGTTTACCACAACAAAATTTAACATTGTTATTATTTAATATTCATATCTATATTTGCTTTCCATTAAGTCTTGTATGGATCAGAATATTGGGCCACAAAAAGACTGAATGAAAGGCATTTGCATGTGGCTGATGAACGAGAAACAGAGAAGTACGACAGAAGAAGAAAACATGCTGCGTTGACCCCAAATTAATTGGGATAAGGGCAAGAGAATGATGAATACACACCAGATGATGATATACAGATAGTTGTTTCGGGTCTGGGTATTTGTGTATGTGAGTTTAAATGTTTGTAAACGCACCCACGATACAGGAGAAATTTCTAGTGTGGGGCAACGTTTTTAAAAAAAGAAGAAAGAAGAAGAATCCTTTAAAGATCTTAAATTTTTAAGATGTTAGGAAACGTAGAGCAGATCTCTATTTGTCACCGTCAGAATTCCGATTTCCCTACTAAGATAATAATCACCGCACATTACTGGAATGTAGCCATCGTTTCCACACTAACTACTGCCCACATATAGAACAAAAAGTGACATCAATCACACCGCAGCCGATACCGACGGACGTCGTTAGGCGCGTATCTCAACCAATAACAAACTTCCTTACATCGACTTCCTTTAACAAATGGTTATTTACGTATAGCTAGCTTTGTTAACAAGTTTGAGCGATGATGACTTGACAAAATGTTCGAGAACTTTTCGCTTTAAAAATTTAGATTACTGAGTTTTGTGCATCTTTCGACACTTGAATGGCATTGAGAAAGGGTTTCAGGGGTTGTTGGTCAGCATTCGTGTAATTGTTTTGATTCAGACAACGCGCCAAAAGATTCCTGAACAGACCCGAAGCTGTCAAAACCGTGAACTTAATGCAATAAAGTTAAAAATCTATTAAATTTATTTTACAGATTGTATAGCTTGCGTGCGTTACTGGATGTGTCGACACAACATTGCAATACCCTAATGATGAAATCGAGGTGGGTTTTAGCTACCAGTGGAACACTACAGGCTGATCATCAGGCATCAAAGGTAATTTTAAATACCAAAAGTGGATAGTACACGAAAACACAAACACACTTGACATCAGTAGCACTACAAAAGAATAAGAAATAAAGCCGTCAAGTGCTTAACCCTACTGCCGTGTAACCGGGCTATCAAAAGCAGTAGACACGAGTGCTTGCGACAAAGTCCATATTTCAAACGAGCTGTATCCTCGCCCTCGCCGTACAAGGCTCGCTGGGGACTATAAAAACTACAAATGCCGGATATACATTTCCGTTACAAATAGACGATGATATACAAAATAACACCCCAATGATGATCAAAGAAGGATTGACAAATGCTAGTTTCTTAGAAAATTTACAAAATACTTAAGTGTCCACTTATGTATTCGATATGTCTACAAAACATCTTGGTACAGTTTCGAAAAAAGATCAAAAGCATTGAAACTGATTGAAATATATTTGTACAACTAGTCAGCTTGATAAATGGTGTTAGATAACATGTAATGCATATTATCGAAGCCAGACTTTTTCTGGAAAACACACGCAACTGATAACAAAAGTCTAGATTGAAAAATACTCTATTACATAAGCCAAAGAGTAGCGCATAGTCTGAGGTGGAACACAAGCCAGACGGTGAATAAATCTCTGCTTCTCATTCCGATTTCTTCGGCACACGTTCTACTATAAACAATGACGTAGGTCGACCGCAAAAGATTTATTTATATATAAAAACTCATTGTATGTAAAATTGGAACATTCGTCACAGGGTAAATCTCGCGGACGATTCCTTCGGACGAACGTAAATTACATGTAATGACCAATTTTAAGGAGAAATTGAATCGATATTTACGATTATTCGATATGTCCCTTTACGGATTTCGTTAACCACCCACGGCGAATGTTTTTTTGGCAATAAACCACTGTTTTTGGCAAAACCTCATTGTCAGGTCTACCGAAGGTTTCTGTTTTCGGTAAAATTGGGCGAAGCGAGCCTATAAATCTCCCAATATATACGCGAACCTCCGAAAACGTAAAAAAATCAGTGATTTTTAAAAGATTTACGGTGTTATATTGTCAAGACGATTGCTTGAACACCTACGTTTGAAATAGTTTTATCCATTATGATAACAAGACAGTTATGAATGTCGGACATACCGGCTACGTGTCAATTCGCGCTGTGCCCTCGTCTCACCTGCAACAAGAAAGAAAATCTTGATAAATACAAAATGTCGCGGAACACCACACAGATTTGCAATAGTTATCTGACGAAAACATTGTAGGCTAGACATTGCAATTGTAGCAATTTTAAAATAGCCGCGAGGACTTAACAAGCAGTTAAAAGATTAATTGACGTGATTAAATGAATTTTCCATATAAACAATACGACCTTTTCTAATAACTTTAATCACAAGTGGACATCTAGTTTTGCAGCAATTCATAGTTTCAAAATAATAGTTAGAACGAAAAACACAATGACTGCAATGATTTTGTGTAACAGATAGGTAAGGTATGTTATCGTGTGTAATATCGCGATGAAAACACGGTATATTAAGTAAACATATTCCCTGTAAATATAATTATTCGAAATGTCTCCGCACAGACGGACACTTTTGTTCGGATTTATACTGTTATCGCTCAACGTAAGTTCATTTAGATTATCCAGCTGCCTTACTTGTAATATAATGTCACTGACATTGTTAAATGTATTTGTCTTTTCGCAGGATGGCTTTGTTGCCAGTTCACCGGTGGGACCAGTCTTGACGGAGTACCATCCATGTCCGGGATCGCCTCCTCAGCTAGTTAATCCCTTATTAACTGTCACTACAGGTAATAGAGTGTTACCAGAATGCCCACAGAAAGCATTCCCTGCCCAACGCTTCAATGAAGTATTTTCGTTTGGAGCCTATCCTCCAGGTTTATCCATCAATACTGTTGCAACAACAAATTATGGTGTTGTACCAAAACCTCCCTTTCCCACCTGTTCTCCAGTTGAAACTTCAATTCCATTGCCGTTAGTAGAACCGATAACTGAAACATCGCCATACCCAGCAGACATTGAATCAGTAACCATAATAGAAAATTATCCCCCTGTAACACAAACTATTCAAGTGGAAGGTTTCGCCCCAACTGCAAATGTAGCAGAAATCTATCAGACACCAATTACTGTTCAAATTTCTTCGATGCCTCAGTTATCGCCGTTCGTTGGGATTGCCTCTCCCCTTCCCGAGATATTGCCAGCACAGAATATAATACAAGGGGTTTATACTACAAACGTTGTGCCTGAAATCTACCCACAGACAATTGAAACTGAAATAGCAACTGTAACTTCAGTGCCAGTTGAGACCACAACTTTAAATATTCCATCTTGCGATGTAGGATGTGGATTCGGTGGTCAGCAGTTGCCGGTTACTTTACAAATTAATATGGCTTCGCCGTCATTCCCTGAGCCTACGGTAGCTGTTATTTCACAGTCTACTCCTAACTCTTACTCATCATTCACTCCATCATTGGAAGTGGCTTCGCCTCCAATAATTGTGATGGAGAAGTCTAAATCTAAGTTGAAGAGTATCCTGCCAATTCTTATGTTGTCTCTCTTTGATGGTGGGAACAGCGGTGGTGGTGGCTGCTCCTGCTCTCAAAGCAGTGCTCCTACTCCTGTTCCTTTCCCCATAGTAATTCCTATCAATAACCCGGTCATTACTCGGGGTCGTAGTAAAGAAAAGGGTAAAGCCTCCACTGACACACAAAGTTGAGATGGACTAATGTCGAGGTATATTTTGAAGAATAAAATAAATACAAAATGTGATTAAAGCTTGTGGATATGAATGAAATAGTCAAGTTATTTTTTCATTGAGTATAGTAAAATCTGACATTTGACGTGAACAGAGAATTTCAATGCAAAACAAGCATAACAAATCTAAACTTTTTAGCGATTTGTTTTTCATCATAGTCCAATGTTTTAGCAACTTTTGTGTTTTTAAAGTTTTCGGCAATATGTTACAATACTGTGGAATGTGTCATATTTATTTAAATAAAAACTCCTGTACATTACAATGTTCTTTTATTTCTCTTTCATTGAAAAATGACACGTGTTGGTTACAGCAAGGTTTAAGCCCGTCCCGACCCAGTTAGTTACGCGTGAGTCGTGACTGAAAAAATTTAACAATTCAACGAACAAGAAAAATACATAGACCATTTTATTTAAAATGGTCCATCGGTCTTTGTTCATACTTTTTCGTACACCGTAAATACGATACAATGTTCAATTAAAAGACCGATTTATAGTAAACGATGTATAAGAAGGCATTCCACTGCCAGACACACACTGCTTTGCACAAAGCTAGCAACGATGTTTCGCATCGGCCGAGATAAACAGTAAACAATAATTATATCCTTAGATTCTTTAGATACTTTTCACATCACAAAAAAATACTTTGTACCTCTTTGGTCGAGTGGTCGCAAGCGCGACTGTTGAGCATGAGGTGCTGAGTCCGACTCCCGGGTCTGGCAAAATGTTTTTGGGTTTTTCCTCATTTTAATTAGGAATTTTCACAGTAAAAGTCACGGAGACGGTATTTGTGTCCGGTTGATGGCAATATTCTGGCCTCGTGTGACTGTACTGTCATTCGGTATATCTCTGCTTAACCCTTCGAGGATTACAGTCATGTTGTTATGTATGTCATCATCATCATCAGCCTATAAGGTTCCCACTGCAGGGACTCAGGCCTCCTCTCTAGGAGAGGGACGGGCTATGATCCACCATGCGGACCCATTGCGGATTGGTAGATGTCACATATCTTCGAAATTTTTGGTTCTAAGATATGCCGGTTTCCTCACGATGTTTTCCTTCACCATTTTGAGAGCAGTGGTGATGAAATAAATTACACAAAGTAATACTGGGTTCGAACCCACGACTCACTGTTCGTAAGTGGGGTGCGCTACCACTGAGCCACCACTGGTCTCTGTCTCTGTTATGTATGTATACTTACTTTATTATATGGCGAAATTGTTACATGGCAGCTATTTTACAATATACCTGATTCTTTTTGGCTCTTGTCTTAACAGTGATAACGATCTCTTCCAAACAAACTTAACCAAAATTAGAAAAGCTGAAGCCAGATTTCGTTCTTAATTGTCAATAGAAAATAATCCCAGCCAAAATTATTCTCAGCTTCTCCAAAACAAATTCATTATTAAGTGAAGTTATCAAATTTTACATTTATCTCGTAACCGTTGTGTTAATTGGTGTTCCTTTCAAATCTGTGCTCAACTAAAATTTATGGAAGCCATACCTTTAGTTAATCGGTTTATGTTCGGCGCTTTCAACGTGTCTGGGCAGCCATTTTTCAAGGAGAAACTGCCTGTACCACGACCGAGTTACAGGGTATTATTGTATTGTATAACGGGCTGAGAGCAGCGGCGGCGGCCCAGTGGTGGCGGCCCCGACTTACGAACAGTAAGTCGTGGGTTCGAACCCAGGCAGGCGCATTACTTTGTGTAATTTGTTTTATCACAACTGCTCTCAAAAACGGTGAAGGAAAACATCGTAAGGAAACCAAAACTTGGAAGACTGACGTCTACCAATATGCACTAGGCCCGCTTGGTAGATTATAGCCCAATCCCTCTCAAAGAGAGGAGGCCTGTGTCCCAGCAGTGGGAACATTAATTTAATAAGCTGATGATGATGACAACGGGCTGATATCCGCAACTCCACAGGCAAACCGCGTGTTGTGCGTACGGGTGGGAACATTATTCGTTCCACCGCAACTCCCCGAGAAAGAGCAGCAACTCCTTGGTGTTACTGACGATCTTGCGGAGACTACCGGGTTACCGGGTAATACGATGGGTACCGTGTTTCCCTTAGCAAGGCTGGTTGTCAAACTTTCGGACAGCTGTCAAAGATCCACAGCCGTAGAGAACTGCTTTACGTCTTTCCGAAGCTAGCTCGGAGAGCAGTCTGTATAAAATGGTACCAACCGAAATTTTGCCACAAGCTTTGTGTGTCTGAACGACCTAAATTGTACACTTATTACTTCTACGCCTAACTGAATATCACTGTGATGGATGACGCTATAAAACCGTGTTTGAAGAGTCTGGGGTCTCATATGTTGGTAATGTGCTCCTTACATAATACGACATAGTACGTCAAGACTTTGATGAATAAAACGGTTCTTTACGAAATATTGGAGGGTCTTAAGGGCCGAAGTGGACAAGGGTTTGTCGTTATAAAAGTTTATATTCTTGAAGAATTTATTGTAAGGATCTCTACTTTAATTGGTTATCCACTTTTGCATTGGCTTTTATAGTCGTTGAACAAGATTTCTGTGAAAGTACGACTATGTATGTACTTCCAAAATTGCGCAATAGGCTGAAATGCATGGAGTATTGGGAGAAAAATTGCTTCACAAGCCCTCTTTTTTCCGGCAATAAATACCCAAGAGCGTCATTCTTCGTTCTCTTGAATATTAAAGACACGTATACTGTCTGTCTCTTAGTGACGATGTAAAAGCTAGCAAGGAGTCTTTATGTGTATTTACTTTGACTGTAATTACACTCGATGGACGAGTCGAGGCATACCGTTAACAGCAATTATTGTCAGATAACAACAATTTGCACGCAAGAACGTTACCCTCGAGCAAAAACAGAGAAACGTTAGTACTGTGTGTCAATATGTATATATTATTTATTCGCCTATTCTTACGGTTTTATACCAGAGAAATCTCTTCTGTTTCCTTCTCTGGTACCGTTATTTTGCAGGTAGATTGTGACATCTACCCAGGCTTTTTCCAACTATATGGGTCGGCTTCCAATCTAACTGGATTCAGCTGAATACCAGTATTTTACATCGAGCGACTGCCTATCTTACCTCCACAATACCCCCTGATATTTTCTTCTCAGCAGTTATATTAAACAAACGTTGGTTGACATATCGTTGGTATAGCTGTTGCCAGCGTCTTCGCCCGCTAAGTACAACTCGAAAATTAACCCACGGTAAGATAAAATCGGGATAAAAACTATCCTATGTGTTAATCCAGGTTATAATCTATCTGTGAACCAAATTTTATCCAAATCCGTTCAGTAGTTTTTGCGTGAAAGAGTAGCAAACATTCATCCATCCAAACTTACAAACTTTCGCATTTATAATATTAGTAGGATCTTGTAGTTATAGTTGCGGATGCTGAGTGTGGATGTTTTAAGGTTTTTTTTCATTAGGACTTGACATAGCGACGCAAATTTTCTTGGCAAGCAGCACCACCTTGAACTGAACAGTTGCAAGCAAGCAATGGACTGCTGCGCTGCGTGTCGCGGGTTCGATCCCCGCACGGAACAAGTATTTGTATGACCTACAGATGGTTGTTCCGGGTCAGGGTATTTGTGTATGTGAGTTTAAATGTTTGTACTCACGATACAGGAGAAATTCCTGGTGTGGGGCAACGTTATAAAAAATAAAACAAAGCTATTTGAAAGTATAACGACCTCCTGACAATAATAACACGGGCACATTTTGTCTCACACGTTACAATCTGTCCTAAAGGATGCTGTCCTCAGTAAAATTCGACGGCAAATCGCTCGACATGAGGAATGAGCACCGCAATCTATTACGATAGAACCTTTCTTTTTCTTACTAAAGGATAAAAAAAAAAGATGGCGTGTCATGCTAGCATGTCATGTCAGCTATCTTTCAGATATTTGATGTTAGATATAACTTGCAAAGGGCAGTTAGTGAGGTTTTTCTTGTTGGTGATTAACTAACTCATTGATTGAGTGAAAATCAGTTGTCATGGAAGAATATGGTGGTTGATGTTTGAAGAACAGGGGAAGACTGACGAAACGATGGTTGGTCTGTGTGAATGATGATGTGACTAGAAGCGACTCATTGTGATGAGGACATTTTTTGTCAAATAGAGTAAGGAAGAAAACGATGTGTTGGGTTGACTAAAACAAAGTGCGATTCCCATATACCGTGCAATAATTTAATGTACCAGTCATCTTAGTATGAAATGTATAGGTACTGAATTCACCCCATAATTCTGCGGAGAGCTGTCCCTTTGTCTTCTAACTGAAACGAAATACTGAGGTTCAAATGTATGACGAAACATAATGATTCAATAACAAATTCTAGTACAACAAATTATATTCGACAGTTACATATAAATCCAGTTCAAGAGAACTAAAGTTTCCAATACGGCGAATTGTCAAAGCCATTTCAACTATTATAACTAGCACTACACTTTGTAATAGAACTTAGTTAATTAAATCCAAGTTTGAATCCATTTAATTTCCTGGAATATTGAAACTGAGTGAAGAATTAATAGATTTTCCATTTAAATTTTTAATGCAGATTTCAGAATCAGGTTTTATTCAAAGATTCTAAAAGGTAAGTAAGATGGGATCGATAATAATTAATCAAGAATGTAATTGGCTATTTGACTATCTACTGTTAAAAAATCACGAAATTGCTACGTTATTTCAAAGAACTAACAGAAATAACACGATGTGTGAATTTAGTAATAAAATCGATCAAAAAATGGAGTAGCTACATGCTTTAGAAGTTGTTGGTGGGGGCACTCTCTATCCTTGTTGCACGAAACGGCCATTTGTACTACGTAACCATGGCGGCATGAAATATGACGTCACATGTCTGTAGCGCTGTCTGTGTCTAGCACATCATTTACAATCAGTTAAAACTAAGCCATTTTTTGATCGATTTATTTTATTATTATTATTTTATGATTATTTTCACACATCCTTCCGTTTGGTCGCGGAATTAAAGAATTCGACCATCCCATCCTCATCCCATGGGTGTCGTAAAAGGCGACTAAGGGAACTTACGACCCCGTGCAAAACTATCCAGCACAATATGGGTCGACCGAGTGGTGACGGGTAATCCACCAACGAAAGCATTCCCAAGGAGGGTTAGTGTCTACATGCTTTAGAATGGAGTAGCTACATGCTTTAGAAGTTGTTGGTGGGGGCACTCTCTATCCTTGTTGCACGAAACGGCCATTTGTACTACGTAACCATGGCGGCATGAAATATGACGTCACATGTCTGTAGCGCTGTCTGTGTCTAGCACATCATTTACAATCAGTTAAAACTAAGCCATTTTTTGATCGATTTATTTTATTATTATTATTTTATGATTATTTTCACACATCATTCCGTTTGGTCGCGGAATTAAAGAATTCGACCATCCCATCCTCATCCCATGGGTGTCGTAAAAGGCGACTAAGGGAACTTACGACCCCGTGCAAAACTATCCAGCACAATATGGGTCGACCGAGTGGTGACGGGTAATCCACCAACGAAAGCATTCCCAAGGAGGGTTAGTGTCTGGTAGGCGGCTGACTATAAAACCTAAGCCAAAACCTTAAGCAACATGTTAGGAGAAAATGATATGCGCGATAGAGCTAGGGCGTACCCCGCAGGCGACGCGCAGAGGCAGCACCCGGCCCCCGCGGGAAATGGACAAGGGTTGTTGCACCACCCCGGGCGGGTGCAACGTAAGAAGCAAGCTCGGGAAGTAAGATTGAGGTATGCTAGCTGGAATGTTGGGACAATGACTGGAAGGGCCAGAGAGTTAGCGGGTGTGTTGAAAAGAAGAAGAATAAATGTAGCGTGTTTGCAAGAAACTAAGTGGAAGGGTACAAAAGCGAGAGAAATTGGTGAGGGATACAAGTTTTATTATTGTGGAAGTGACGGAAAAAGGAATGGCGTGGGAATAGTATTAGATAGTCATTTAAAAGAAACTGTGATGGATGTAAAAAGGATTAATGACAGATTAATAGTTGTGAAAGTTATGTTGCAAAATGTTGTCTTGAATGTAATTAGTGTGTATGCTCCACAGGTAGGTTGTGAAGAAAGGGTAAAGGAGAAGTTTTGGGAGGATTTTGATACAGTTTTGATGACTGTCCCTGTGCATGAGGAAGTGATAATTGGAGGTGATTTTAATGGGCACGTGGGAAGAATGAGAGGAAGTTATGAAAGGATACACGGGGGATGGGGATTTGGTAATATAAACAATGAGGGGGAAACTCTATTGCAATCAGCTACTGCATATGACCTGGCAATAGCCAACACTTGGTTCCAAAAAGCCGATGGACACCTTATAACATATAAAAGTGGTTTGCATAACACGCAAATTGACTACTTCCTCATCAGACGCAACAACTTAAAGCACATCAAAGACTGTAAAGTGCTACCGGGAGAAGACTTGGTCTCACAACATAGACTCCTAGTTATGGAAGTAGTCGTACAAATAAGGCTTCTTAAACAAAAAGAGCGACCTCCCCCTAAAATAAAATGGCATATGCTAGAGAAGTATGATTGTGCGAAGAAATTAACAGAACGAGTGGTAGATAAAATGATAGAGATGGGTGATATGAATGATAAAAGTGTAAATGAATGTTGGAATGAAATGGCTCGGTGTATTAGGAGTGCAGCAAAAGATATTTTGGGAGAGACAAAAGGAAAGGGTACGATAGACAGGGATACATGGTGGTGGTCGACAGAGATACAGAATGTGCTGAAAGAAAAAAAGAAGAAGTTCAAAGAATGGCAGAGTGTTGGAAATGAGAATGCAAGTTTAAAAGCTCAAAAGAAGAGTGAGTATGATGCTCTTAAGAAAAAGTCCAAAAGAGCTGTGGCTATAGCAAGAGCAAACGCCCAGAATAAACTCTATGACACATTGGATAGTCCAGCAGGCCAGAAAAACCTTTACCGGCTTGCAAGAGCTAGAGAGAGACAGGCGAAAGATGTTTGTCAGGTTAAATGTGTAAAAGACGAAGCTGGGATGGTTATGTCAGACGATGAGAAAATTAAGGATAGGTGGAAGGGTTACTTTGAAAGACTGATGAATGAAGAGAATTACTGGAGTGGCGTGCTTGAAAATAAACCAGTGAATGAGGGACTAGTGAGAAATGTTAGTGTGGATGAAGTGAGGAATGCAGTAAATGGAATGAAGAATGGTAAGGCATTAGGACCGGACGGGATACCAGTTGAAGTATGGAAGTTATTGCGGATGGATGGATGGATGTGGTTAGCTTTATTCTTCAATAAACTGTTGCTGGAAGAAGCCATACCTGACGAATGGTGTAACAGTTCGCTGGTGCCCATTTTTAAAAACAAAGGTGATGTGCTGGAGTGCAACAATTATAGAGGAATAAAGCTAATGTCACATAGTATGAAAGCGTGGGAGAAAGTTATTGAAAGGCGACTGAGAGAAGAGAGCGAAATTTCACAGAACCAATTCGGTTTTATGCCTGGTCGGGGAACGACGGATGCCATTTTTGCTATCCGCCAGTTGTGCGAGAAATACAAAAGTGCACATAAAAACTTGCACATGGTGTTCGTCGACCTCGAAAAGGCATACGACCGAGTACCACGTGAGGTTCTGTGGTGGGCCCTTAAGGAGAAAGGTGTGCCTGGGAAGTATGTGCAGTTGATCCGTGCGATGTACAGTCGATGCAGTACGCAAGTACGGTCTACAGCGGGCACTACCGGCAGCTTCAATGTGGCTGTCGGCTTGCACCAAGGGTCGGCCCTCAGCCCTTACCTCTTCCTGATGATAATAGACGCTCTCACGTCAGATATCCAGGAAGAGGCACCCTGGTGTATGCTGTTTGCCGATGACATTGTGCTGGTTGCCGAGAGCGGCCCAGAGGTCCAGAGCAGATTGGAGGTGTGGTGGCAAAGACTGGAGAGTGTTGGCCTGAAATTGAGCAGAACCAAAACTGAACACCTGTTTTGCGATTTCGGCGGTCTCTCTAGTCCTGTGCCTATAACTCTTGCCGAAACTCCCATACCGATCTGCTCCAACTTCCGGTACCTCGGGTCGCTTGTCCAAGGAGATGGTGATGTAGACCGGGACGTAACGCAACGGATCAACTCAGGATGGATGAAATGGCGACAGGTCACTGGAACAACTTGCGACCCACGGATGCCCCTCAAGTTAAAGGGGAAAATATACAAGTCCGTGATTAGACCTGTCGTACTGTATGGATCAGAGTGCTGGGCTTTGAAAAAGATGGATGAAAAACGATTGCATGTAGCGGAGATGAGAATGTTGAGATGGATGTGCGGAGTGACAAGAATGGATAAAGTGAGGAATGAGTATATTAGAGGAAGTTTGAAAGTAGCACCTGTTACAGAAAAATTGAAAGGAAGTCGTTTATCTTGGTATGGTCATGTAATGAGGAGGGATGAAACGCATGTGACTAAAAAAGTGATGGATATAAATATTGATGGATGGAGAGGGAGAGGAAGGCCAAAGAAAAGATGGATGGATTGTGTGAGGAATGATATGAATGAGAAAGGAATAAATGCCACCTTGACGTGTAACAGGGAAGAATGGAAGAAGAAAACGTGTTGCGCCGACCCCAAATAGAATGGGATAAGGGCAGGAAGATGATGATTATTTTCACACATCGTGTTATTTCTGTTAGTTCTTTCAAATAACATAACATTTTCGTGAATAAAGCCAATTGTTCACACATAGATAAAAAAACTCAATTTTGTGTGGGATGAAAAATATCCAGCAACCCGGTATATATTATTAGGCATATACATATAGGCTCGTGTGGTCGGTCGAGACCCAGCAGAGTGGGAAAGTAAAAATAAACTTGAAAAACTAAGCTATTACTAAAATGATAAGGAGAAAATCAGGTTTCCGGCTACAAGATTAAACCATGTCCGTCATAAAAATGTAAAAGTGTATGGAAAATAAAAACAGTTGCAGCATTTGGCCAATAGATACTAAGAAAATACCAAGGAAAGTAAAATAGTAAAGAAACAAAATAAAGTAAAGCATTTTAAAGAATGCGGTTTCAAATATGCACTCGATAATAATAAAATCAGTTTTCGAACTCACATTGCTACGTTTGTTGTAATTATAGAAGATTAATTTCTAATGGTAAAAAAAATCAAAGAAATAGCGATAACACGTCAATATTATCTTTTATAGCACGTGAGATAATTTATTTTTACGATTTTATAATCTGAAGATAAGATAACAGCAGAAATTCATTGATGTAATCTTCATATAAATACAAAATATCTTTCCATTGGGAAAGTTTTAAGTGTTATCGGTGGACAGTGGAGACGCATCAATGAGTCACTATTTATTATTAATATAATTAAATATGAAATTAATAATATATTTTAGTGCCATTTTTTCTATTATTTTATTTAGTTATAAGGTGAGTCAATAATAGATTTTTTTGTAAAATAATTTTATCTATTTATTTATGTATCACTAAAAGCTTGTAAATAATTTAAAAATTCTGATTGTATCGGCTAAGACTAGTAATAATCGACAAAGAAAAACAGCACATTTCTTTAAAACTACGAAAAGTACGTTGTGTGTTTTCCGAAGTTGCAAATGGAATGTAAGTTGGCAAGCGAACACAAAGAGTTCTGCAACCTCTTTAACTTTTGTAATAGGAAAACTGTATTTCCTTACAGTTTACCTATACACATGTTCTACTACGGTTATCACTTGAAGCCGTTAAGAGCTTTTTTTTCAAAATACCATTTTAGAATTTTTATCATCAATATCCTGCCATGTTGATTCCTCAATATAGCAACTTACGTCATTTTGTTTTTTTTATTAACAGGAAACCGAAGTATCAGCACAAGGACTCCAACAATTCTATGGTGGCAACCCCATAGCATACTCACAAAGCAACGATGACGATGACATAGGCCTCCTCCTCACCGTCCTCTTATTAGCAACCAGAAACAGAGGGAACAGCGGAGGTTGCTGCGGTTGCTGCAACTGCGGCGGCAACAACATACCTATACCATACCCGATACCAATACCAACCAACAATCCAGTCATCACAATGTCCAGAAATAATGATGGTGGAGGAGGTAATGGAGATGAACCAGAACAGGCGGAGGAAATCAATATAATAACAGAAAATATTTCAAATGTTGAAGCTGAATCGGAAGCAAGTGATAATACTAAAACTAATATCGATAATGAAGCAGAATCAGAGTCGAACGCTGCTGCCGCTGCAGCAACCGACAGATAGATTAAAGAAATATTTATTTTTATGTTAATAATGTAAGACATGACATCACTCTAAAAACGATTAATAAAACATGATGAGAAAGCTGTATCATCAATTTTTACTGACAGGCAATTTCCCCTAATATGCCTGTTCTTGTACACACCCAGTTTTAAGCTTCCACGGCCCAAACTAGATTGATGAAAAATAGTTTAGGAAATAATCGTTTATGATAATTATATTACTGCGGTACTCAGAGATATTTAATGATTACTTAAGCCGCACTAAGTAAAAATTTGACATACTTTTGTATGACAAAACTGTCAAAACCTTTACTAAGTGATGGCCTAAGTAATCATTAAATCTCTCTGAGTGCGGCAGTTAGTGGAAGAGGTTACTAAAAAAAAATATTGAAGTGCTGTTATAAAATTGTTTGGTAGACGATCTTTGTTACCATTTGATCAGTCAGTTCAATCTCAAACACATTAAATCTCATAGCATATACATAATCAGCCAAAAATGTTCCCACTGCTGGGACACTCAAATGGCCTCTCTTTAAATTTAAATTCCCGACCAAAAAAGAGGGGTGTTATAAGTTTCAAGTGTGTATCTTTGTATTTATATACCTGTGAGTCTGTCTGTGGCATTAAGCTCCTGAAGGGAAGAACCTATTTTGATTAAAGTAAAGTGTTAATTTATTTAAAATACAATTTGTGTCATGCTAAATCTGTAGCAATGTATTTAATTCAAGGAAATAGTAGTTAGTCTCTGTAGCAATCTCGGTTAGCATTTCTATTCGAAGATGTGAAATTGTTTATTGCTATTGTAATGGTTTCAGTGAGTTTATTATCTCTATCCTGTGTCGTAAACTTGCTCCTATACGAGTACATAACAACTGAGAGACTGGGATCTAGAACGTACACCCATCATAGTTGTTAACATAATCTACAACCACAAACTTGCTACGGTGATTGAAAAGACTCCAGTCATTCAGAAAACTTCAATTTTATTTTAGCTTTAATTCTAGTTTGTCGCCAGATGCTGGTAAAAAAAAATTGTTTCGTTCTTAACTCCAAGAGTCTTCCAGTTACAGAATTGACTTTGAATAATAATTATGGGATTTTTTTCTCTCGCTAATAATTTTATAAAAGAATCCTGCAGAGGTGTATAAAAAACGAAACGTGGCACAAAAGGAAGAAGAATCAACAAAGATCAGCTCAATATATCTTTGTAGCCGTTTATATTAATCCCTCCAGCTGATAAAAAGATCTAACTCTCCATCTATCATTTAACAATCAACTTTTCCTTATCCGTCTAAACTTACACAACAATCTGCATTTTGTCCCACCGACATCGCTCAGATCGCCCTGTATAGTGAAACACAGCTTTAACTGTTTTTTCTCGTCCCATTGCAATGTTTTTGTTTTATAGTTAGCCAGCCGCCACGGGTTGCAGTGGATTTTTCATACCATAAATATTTATAGTGTCAGAGATCATTAATTGGCAAAATGGAACTAGTATTTGGAATACAACAGTGTTGTATTTTTGTCAAGATTGCAGAATTAAGGTGGAAGCAACTTGGGCAACCTTCACTCTTATAAAAACATGTTATCATGTTGAAAATCTACTGCCTCTATCATAATTTATCTGAAATCGGCACACTATGCCATAACTCACGATGAGCCATTTCAATAGTTTCATCTTTCTAGCTGTACTTACTTATACAGTCTTTCTATAATTTACCTGGTCTTCCTCACTTTTATGGAGATCTACATTCACAATCAAAACTTTCCTCACGATATTTCTCACGAAATCATATCATCACCATCATCTGCATCGGCCTGGGGTCGGCTTCCAATACCAGGATTTTACATGAAGCAACTGCCTATCTGACCTCCACAAGCACAACCCAGTTAGCTTTTGGTAAGACAGGTGGTTAGACTTATGAAACCATTAAAATGGAATGTATTTATTACGTTTACTTTCCAAAGCACAATAAAAACAGTCAAGTCTTGACAAAATATACCAAACAAGTCTGAGAGAAAAAAATATCGCAATTTTTCACAATGCTTTCACATGATTGCGCGTGTAAAAGAAAAGGTTTTCTTCTGAAACTCAAATCATTTGATCGCTGCGTCCTCAATCTTCCTTGGAGAGCATATTATTAACATGGCATTGATTCCAAGTAATCTGAGGAACTCAGGAAAATAGCTACTAGATTGCTTCGACAAAAATGTTTTAACAGATTTTAGTGGTTATGTAAAATAACATAACATCAAGCCCGAAATTCCCGAAGGGTTAGCTGGTGTGTACCCATTAGTACACCCACATTTGGCCAGTTATGTGTTACTTCCCATTTAATAAGGGGCGAGCTTATTCCCATCAACCGGTCACAAATCCAGACTCCGTGGCTTCTACTAAGAAATTCCTGATGGAAACCCCCAATAACACTTTGAACAAGAAAATGGAACCCAGGACTCATGCTCAGCAGTTGCTCTTGCAACCATCACACAAACGAGGCAGGCTAGTCTTTTCTTTAAACTATTTATAAAACTACTGTACAAATGGTACGAAATATTCAGTATTAGAAATCCAATAAATGGATGCCTCTCAATCGAAATAGAACTCAAAGGTAAATAAGACAACACGTTTTCAAGGGTTTCACCCACGTGACTGTTACGAGATGTCTATCTAGTTTCGTACAAGTTGCAAAATTCAATAAGTCCTCCAGCAAGGGAACGGGGAGACACAATAATCGACCGATTGCAGACGAGACGAGAGATGCTTCAATTCCTGCAGACGCAGGATAACATTATGAATTGCCACTTTAACGTAAATATTTTTACAACTCCAATAAACATTGGATCAATTTAGTCTCCAACCCCTGTATGACAATGGTTGAGGTTTTTCCGGTAATATAGGTCTGAATGTGGGAACTTTGACAGTGCTTACTGCAACTACAGTACAAATTGACAAAAAATAACAGAAAAATAAAAGGATAAGATATAATAAGATAAGAATATAGGTACTTAGCATTAAATATCGATTCTTATTTTGTTTTATCCTATTTTGATTCTACTAAGCCTTTTTATGGCACCCGTAGTACGTTTCCACTCCTCTACGCTCCGCTCCGCTCCGGTTGTCTTGAGTCTGTTCTGAGTCCGAAATCCAACGCGTAAAAACACGTGCGTGAAACGGTAAACAATAATAAACATGACTCACGAGACCCACTACATAAGTGTCACACTCAACAGTTTTTATTGATTGCTGATTGTGTCAGTTATCACGCAATATCACACAATACAGTCTTTTCACATTTATTTTACAGCTGACAGCTCCAATGCATTAGCAACTTTATTGTTTTAAATTTGAACAGACTAATAGTGACAGCAACCCAACATCAACCTTATTACTCCATTGAAGAGCAATCTTATTGTTTAAAACATAAAGATCACAATAATTTTTACCACCTGATGATAGCAATCGTATTCTTAGGAAAATAAGGATGACCCTGTTTGACAGTAACGCAAAGTCACAGGTATACCATATGTGAAGGGACTGTAGTTTACAATCCATCATAGTGCATGTTGACACTTCATTTGTCGAACACAATTTATAACCTGTCTCATCATCTCATGGTCATTAAGTTTTGTTTTTTGATGCTTTATGAATTATTATCACTTTCCTTTGTAAATGCGAGTGTTGTGCCTTGGTTGAATAGGTATTGTTTTTTAGGGTTTTGTGTGTATTCATTTGAAGTTTTTTGAAATTTAAATCCGAATTAACTTAGAGTAGAGCCCGCTGTGTTGCATTAATTTTATTTGTCACAATGATGATAGATAGAATTTCATAACAAAACTAATGGAGAGACTCCGAACAAATTAGGTAAATTGCAAACACACGAAATACATAAATAAATGATATTAATTAGCGCAGTTTTATGCAGTAGGATGGGAGAGAACCTTTGTGCAAGAGTTAATAAAACAATAAACACATTGTCACAACAATATTATTAACATTACGACACACACGTCACATGTCTCTCTCGGAAAATAATTTAATAATGGAATGAATTCTAGGAACACGTTCCACTTAGAGAATATTCGAGATATATGACGTGATTTTAGAAATTACTCTTGTGTACAAAGGCTTCTGTGAATTAATAGTGTGAAGACACGAGATTAATACAAAGATTAATGTAAAATTAATAGTTTGAAGTGGTATCTAACATGATATTAAGTTTATTGTAAAAGAGACAAACTGCCGCACTCAGAGAGCTTTAATGGTTACTTAGGCCATCACTTAGTAAAGGTTTTGACAGTTTTGTCATACAAGAGTATGTTAAACCTTTACTAAGTGACGGCTTAAGTAATCATTAAATATCTCTGAGTACCGCAGTCAGTGTTCTCACAGTTACACTGTGTAAGCAGTTTTGTGGGGGTTTTGTGGGTACTTAGTTTTAAGATTTTTTTAAAAGTAAATAAATCATTCAATCATTCGTTCATCTGATATTTCTCGCAATTGAACAGGTTACATGGTTACTAGGCATGGAAATTTATCTCACAAGCGACGTTTTGTAATAGAAATAGATAATGAATATAACCTATAGGTGGCGTAGAAGCCTGATACGTAATCTGTGCTGACACGCTATAGTTACATAGTGCATGCATTAAAAAACAATAATAAAACTGGCTACTAACGTGAAGAAAAAGAAAAGTAGCCAATAAAAAGTAATGTTCTGTCTACTGCAACGAAACAGAACAAAATAATAATAACTTAGCGATGGATCGAACACGAGCAATCTTGTATCAATTATGTATCGTTCAATTATCTGTTAATGCTCCACTGCCTTTCAATTCTGCGCGCCTGGTAGCTGCTCCTAACTTTGTGATGCCTGACTACGTCTATTTATCATGATTAGGGCTTTTATTTGAAGTTAATTATTCTGTTAATTCAATTGTTCTCGAATTCCTAAGAGAACTTGAGAAGAAAATTAATTTAAATGTTATCTAATACTTTATTCAATGATCGCTGAGGGTAAGGTCAAGGTGAAGAGCCATCTTTAACACTCAATAAAACTTCCGTGAGAATGTGTATTAGACGTTCAAATACTATTGTTTTAGCCTCAAGCATAAGTGCTACGATCTTAGCTTGTAAAAGTTTTAACACACTCGTTGCTTAGTCAAGATGTCGTTCAAACTCAGGAGGCGTGAACAAAACACTCGCTTTCCTTTTGTTGTGGGTTCAAAATCGATACCTACGGCCTTATGTCGACCGAATCATAATTGCAAAGGCATATGAGCTCATCCAAATTAAAAGCACATTATCTTAACGTTATCTTTCATCGGACATTTCGTTTGATTTCCATTGAAGAGACGAGTCGAGATAATACAAACTCCCACATCTCACGCACAGATAAAAGATACAAAGATAATTGACTTATGATTACATCACATCTACAAGAAAGATATAATTAATCGTATATAAGAAGAAATAAAATAATATTGTACAGTTTTTCATTATGGCGGCAGCCATACTTAGTTGTACGTTTGTCCTGCTTTTATATCTACAGGTATGTGTTTATCTTTTCGCTGAAATAACTTACTGTTTTTGTGTTACTGATATTCTTATTTATGTTACAGGGGAATTGCGCGCAACTAGATTTACCCAACAATCAAAATGGAGGCATCAATAACGCTATCGGGTTCCAACAACAAGCGATGCAGCGGACGAACGCACCAAATAACATGAACCAAACACCGAACCGAGGATTAAACATGAATTTGCCGCAACAGACTAATTTCCAGCAGCAAGGCAATTTGCAACAACCTATCAATGGGAATTTCCAAGGGAATTTGCAGCCATCATTAAGTGTGCAAGCCAATTTGCAGCCACAAGGTGGATCAGTGCCACTGGGTAACATACAGTTCAGCAAACAAGGATTACAGTTGCCGCCTGGATTAGTTATCAGTCCATCCAAATCACAAAGTGGCTCCACGCAGATTAATAATAACGGTTGCAGAGAAAATACTCAAACAAATCAGCAGCAAAACAATATGGCTGCTACTTCAAATACGTGCCCATCACAAACACAGACAGCGCCGTACTCATCTAATTCACTCGCGGAGTTAGCAGCTCTAAAGGGTCATCCTTCGTTGTTATCCGTTTTTGCATCTCAAAATAATATCGCCCAGTCCCAACCGAACCAACAGATGGCCAACTTTAATCCTTCGCAAAATCAATTGACTGATGTACAGAAACAGTTTATGGTGAGAGCAATTCAATCGCAGTCTTCTGGACAAAACCAACCTGGCGTAAACTTTGCTCCGGCTCAATGTCGCGTAGCTGGTCCGGACAATCGACCAGCTATTACTGTTCAAGGTTCACCAGTGTCATCGCAACAGCCCCAGGCAATAGTGGTACCTATAGCCAGCCAACCTCCTTATATAACTGTGCAAGCTCAACCTCTAACCAACTATATGCAGAATCAACAACCGCAGGTGATTGAAGATCCATCAATGCTAAACTATATTCTATCAGAACTTCAAGCCTCTGATCCTCAGTATAACATGTATGCTTCTTACCCAGTACAGAAGAGGGAGTCGAAATCAAGTCTCAAAACTTTGATTCCGCTAATAATAAACTTGTTGAAGGAAAAGAGTAGTTGTGGCTGCCAAAATTGCGGGTGTCCTAGTAATGGATGCGGCACCAGCAATGCTCCTGAACCTACAATATTTGGAGGGTATTCCAGTCTAATGAATTATGGTCAAGGGGCAGTAGAAGCTACTACGAAAACAAGTAATGTTGAAGAAACAAAGAGTAAAAGTAATAAGAAAGAAAAGAAGAATATTAATAAAAAGGTAGTCAACGTTGACAGTGAAGAGGCATCTGATGAAAATTACTCTGATGAAGTCGAGGACAGTGAAGAAGAATAAATGTTAGTAGATCCTGATAGGAACTACAATAGTGTTGAAAATGTTGACGGTGATATCTAATAATTAGGATGATTTTTTATGTGATAATTACTAGACTAAAATAAGGTATTTATAGGAACATTAATTATAATAAGATTTTGAAAATTTGTAGTTGACGTTTTATTTCTGTACAACTTGGTCATATTACACGATTAAACTTTTAATCAGTTTTCATTAATTCACCTTCATTTACTTGGGTAGTATTATTAACTTGGGTGGTAATATTGAATTCAATAGATTACTTACTTAGTTTAAATTGTAGCTTCCATCGTCATATTTCTATTTTACAACTCTATTGATATGAGCAAACAACAGCATAAACCATTGTGTAATAGCCGTATGATGTGGCATGTACCTACACATTTGGCCAGTTACGGCCACAATGGTCGAATTATGAATCGTTACACCCATTGTCATCCACAACCTGTTTGCTGGCCGTTAATCAGACCTCGGTGGCATAATTTACCATAAACACTGCGGTAATAATACTGGTAAAGAGTAAATTGAAGCCCACTAAGCCTAAATATACTGAGCTTCGCAAATATCTATTAGATATTAACAAAATAGTACTAATCATAATTTTGATTAATAATGTAAGTTGAGAAAAACATAAAAATTGCTGAAACAAGATCTGCAAAAAACTTTCAACAAATACCACATGCAAATCAGTTTATAGACTGGAAATATTTGCTGACAATTTAAATATCAACAATTCAGCCGTTGTCAGCTAACGTACATGTACAATTCTACTCAGAAATAAATTAGACTATTAGAACTAGGTTTCCAAGTTTTAAGACGCAGTATGTTAACCGTACCACCAGATAAGAGCAAACTATCTAACTAAAACGTTTAGTTAGCCACTTGAGTAGAAGATTAAGCATAAACTAATTCCACAAGTGACTCATTTATAACTAATTCCAGCATCGTCACACACCTGTCCTCTATCAATTCAAACACTAGAAGAACAAAGACTTGATAAAAGACAAAGAAATATTAGTCTTCATAGTTTTGTATAAAATCTGTGTGCACTTGCACTATAGTGGTAATCACCACAATGTCGTCTTCCATCCTTATTACTCTTCTCACAGTCGTCGCGGCTCTTTATGTGAGTTTCAAACTTTATTATATCTACTAATTTTCTTGCGTTGTTTATGAGAGGTTCGTTGGTAATAATGCTGTTTTATGGATAGTGTTAATTAGCAGAAATGAGTTAAGTTTTAGTGCGGTCGCTGGCGGTGTTTGCGCTAGTAAGTTAATGATTCCAAGAACAGTTATTAGGTTCTTCTTACACAATAGGCTTTGAACAATATATTTTTACTTTAAACGATTATCCACTCGTTATAGATATTTTACAAACTCTGCCTCCTACTAAACCAAAGTAGCCAAGTATATGGACACGCTTCGTAAAGGGTAAGGTTAGCATTATCAATATTTTAAACCGACTTCAAAAAGGAGGAGGTTATCTATTCGTCGGAATCGTGTTTTTTTACACTTAGCAACGTTTACATGCAATTTACGTCTGCTGTATTGATTTTTTATTTACATGTTACGTAACGAAACAAATATTTTGGAACCCATATAATCTTAAAGTAGGTCATATCTCAAGTTGCAATCATTATTACACGAGAAGTGATTACAAATATTGTTACATTAAAACAGAAAATTACATATTTTTAATTAGCCGAAGACCTTCATAACTAGGTTAAAATTCATATTAAATGCTTATTTATTTATGAAAGGTAGCTTCACAACTTATTATGATATCAGAACTACCCAATCGTGGTGAACATGTCAGAAGACATATTATAGTTCAGTTAAATAAACTTGAAACAACTAGATTCTGACCATCTTAGAGGACATCTATTGTAGCTAGCTATCCGCAAGGTTTTGCAAATAACCGTGACGGTGTCTAGTAGCAAGGCAAAAACAATCTGCCTATGAAATATTACTACTTCATGATGTCATTCCTATTCATACTTCTACTAAATTCTGAGTAGGTACGAGCTGTTAATTTATTAAGACTTAGAAAAAGATTTGTATATATTTGAAACCTGTGGCTGCTAGTAAAGAATTACATAACGTGACGCCTAAAATCCTGGTAGGGTAAGAAATTAAGTACACTTTTTTGCCAGTCCCATGTAATAGGGACGAACCCAAGGCCATAAATATAGCGTAAATCCGGACTGCGTGAGAAATTCCCAGGTAATTTTTTTTTGTAATATCCCCCCACGGTCTTTCCAATTATTTTATCTTCTTACTTTCATTTTCAGAAACGTAATTATCGTAATCGAATTTCACTCGCTTCCAGGTTTAAACGGTTACTCTGTAATAAGTTTATACTAAAGGATCTCGAAATATTTTCTAATATTTTAGTGAAAGTAAGACAGCGTCGTTATAATTTTACAAATGTAGTGAAGCTTCGTTCAGTAGATTGTAGACAATGCAAATCATTAAATATTTTGGATTTAAAAAAAAAATTAGACTATGACTATGGAACATTACTCCTCTTTTCTATAACTAATAGCTTTATTCACTCTATTTTGGCTCTAGTATCAGTTGGCTCCGTATGGTATCGGACATAAAGAATAGCACCATCCCATATCCTTCCCGTGGGTGTCGTAAGAGGCGACTAAGGGACTTACCAGAGAATGGGCAGCAGCGTTCGCTGTGCCTTCGTAATAACAACCATACTGCGATCACCAACCCGCCTGCCAAGCGTGGCGATTATGGCAATCCCCCCCCCTTCTGGCGGAGGCCTATGTACAGCAGTGGACGTCTTATGGCTGAAATGATGAATGATAATCAGTTGGCTCAAGAAGTTGTTTTTGATATTCATAATCGAAATTTTAAAAGATTCAGCAGATCCCGCCTTCTACAATTTACCTGCAATTCTTTCAGGCGTCAACTAAAAGAGTCGAGCTTCTCAATAGGTCATACACAAGCTCCTTAGCACTCTAAGGCTTTGAACATGGCGTAACAAGCATCATCTAATAACATTAGTGGAAATCGGCTTAGATCAGCTTAGCCAGCACACTGACCGAGGTGTCCCCTGGGCCTCTGACCTCATACCTCATTGTATGAGAGGCAGACGAAGCGTTAAGCATACATATGAACATTATATTATATCGTCACGGTCGTCACGCGTGTGGGATCAGCTGAATTCTAAGGCTGGCTCGTTTTGGTAACTTGAGTGACACAGGATTGAGTTTGTGAAGATGTTTACTGTTAGTTTTGCGGTTAACGAACGTTGGTATCAAAAGCTTTTGGAACAATGAAACATATTGGTCGGATTATTTTATTTTATTTTATTTTCTATTTATTTTTTATTTTATTATGTTACATTTATGTGTCTACACTTGTAACTAGGTGGACAAAATAGATTAAGCAAAAAGGTTCACACTAACACTACTGTAAATCTCGATTTTCCCGCTCACCCACGCCTTATTCTCCTTACAGATGGCAGACGCAAACCCCTACGGCTACCCAGGACCGGGCTACCCTGGAGGCTGCAGAGGAGGCTACAACGTCCCAGTACCTTACGGTCAACAACCTTACTTGCCGCAACCCCCTATCATCATAATGGAAGATGATAGCGCCTTACAGAAGTTTCTTCCGTTTCTACTCATTCTGCTAACACAGTAATTTTTTAGCAAGAGTAAAGGCCTGTTTACACCATAAATCAGTCAATGCGTTTAGCGCTATACGTTGTTTTAGTAAGTCGTTAATTATATGGTGCAAGTGGGCCTAAGAAAAGTGATCCAAGAAAGGATCTAACAATGTGTATACGAGTGAATGGTGTAAGGAATAACTGTTCAAATGACTGTTATGTAAATTGGTTGTATTTTCTAATATTGTAAAAAAATAAAGTGCGAAAATAAACATTGTTTGATTCTGTATTTTCCTCTTATTGTCCATTTACAATAAGCCACAGGCCGTGTCCACCATTACCGATTAACGAATGTAAATTGAAGTTGATAAAGTTCGATACACGAAGCGACTATCATGATAGAACAGTATGCAATCAATCTACGAATAGTTAACATGTCGATACTACTTACTTTACATAATTTTACGTGACAAATTAATCGATGTTAAGTAATTTTGGTAGTCTTTGATAAGGGAATAGTATTGTTCGAAGAATGTTACTTAAAATCAGTGATATTATGGCAAGATGGTGGTATAAGTAGTGTAGATTAGTGTCGCGAATTATTATAACATTTACAATGGCTTCGCTAGCTTGGTTCGCTTGCTTTGTCGTCCTCTCCAACGCCGTAAGAAACTATTCCTTTTTATTTTAAAGTTATTTATGTTGTACCACTGTTAATTACTCTCTTTAAGAATATACTCCTAAATTGTTGATCAAATCTTATTGTTAATTGGAAAAATAGGTTTTATAAGGAACGTCTTTTTCACTACCATCGCCAGAAACTGTACTTTGTTGTTGATATTTCTCGCAACTTCTGTGCTAGGTTAAAACTTTCTTTTATTTGCCAGGTATTCCTGATCCAGGCCCAGTATGCACCACCGGGCTTTGGACCGCAAGGGTACGGCGCTCCACCACCATACCCCATCATTGTGAAGTCCAGCAATGATGACGACGGTATGAAGACCATCCTGCCGATACTCCTCCTCATGTTGTGCGACAATGGAGGCTTTGGAGGCTTCGGCGGCGGTTGCGGAGGCGGATGTGGTGGAGGGTGTGGTGGCAATTGCTGCTGCGGGGGTGGACAGACCATCCCCATCCCATATCCCATTCCCTTCCCTATCAACAGCCCTGTTGTCTGCAACTAAATAATGCATTTACTTTGTACTCTTCTTATTTGTTAAGCAAATAGGGCAGAGATTAGTTTAAAGTAATTTTTGGTGTTATAAATATTCGTACTGTATTTTTGTGACTTACAAAATTCAAGATTCAGATATCAGAAAGTGATTTGATGCTGAACTCATAACCCATCTCAGGACATTACTGTTCTGTGAGTATATGTTCAACTAAGCCAAACCAAAAGTTCAACCGACAGTTCGAAAGATGGCGAATACTAATCTTGCAGTTGATGCTGCAGAAAATTAAATATATGTTCACTTGAGCTGCTTCGCTGTCACACCAGTTTTCTTTCACAATTGCAGTAAATATTATTTCTCTTTGTTTTGTTGAATAAATATATATTTACTTACACAATTTGATTGTTGTTTTATTTCAAACTTGTAATGCTGTTCTTCAGAATTTTCTCAAATCGACTGATATAGGTAATTATATAGGACTAAAAAAATGTTAAAGAAATACTAATACTCCTGCGAAATAGATTACCAATACATAATGTCATGTTCTGAATACGTGTCAAAGGTTGCAAAGGACTACATTACATCACTTACTTAGTAACCGAGTTAGGTTTAGAAACACACAGTATATATAGAGTACACAATATATGTTATTGATCAAATGGCAACCTTCAAAATGGGTTTTAAGAACCTCTTCGTGTTGACCGCTCTCCTGCTGGTCTGGAAGGTAAGTTTAACAAACCAACATATTTAAGGAATAATGAATAAAAGTCTATTGAATTGAAATAATTAAAGCAAAGGAAGATCTAAAGGCTTTCTGTTGCTCATCATCATCTGCTTAGTCATTTCCCAACTTGTTCTCTTGATATTTATTATTTTTTATAATATTTGTTCAGGTATGCAATGTCTACGGCCAAGCAGCCCGCGTGGAGTACTTCACCCAACCATGTTCCTCCTCAGTAGCCACTACCGTCCAGGCAACTCCTCAGCTCGTAGTACCAGCCATCATTAAGCCAGTCGTTTCTCCTTACGACTCTTACATGCAAGATTCCGTCCCCTGTATCCCCAGCTACAACGGTTTCAATGGCTACTCCAGCTACGCACCCAGCTACCCTCAGCCTATGCCCCCGATCATCATCGACGATGATAACGATGACAACTGGCACCACCTTCTCTACTTCCTCATCTTCGCTATGAGAAATAAGAGAAACTGTGGCTCTGGGAACTGTGGTGGGTGCAACGGCTGTTATAACGGAGGATGTGGCTGCGGAGGAGGATGCAACGGAGGTTGCGGAGGCTACAATGGAGGGTACAACAGCGGATGTGGCTGCGGAGGCAACTGCGGTTGCGGCTGCTGCTGTGGATACGACAATATCAACTTTGGTGGATACTCCAACAACAACTACGGATCCGGTGTCAACTACATCCCCTACCCCATTCCGTATCCCATGAGCGGTCCTTACCCTTACAGCTTCCCTGGCTTTGGAGGCTACCCGGATAACTCTTGTGGCTGCGTTGATGAGTCCTACCAACCAAACAACAATGAAATCAGTGTTATATTTAGAACAGATGGTTCTTGTACTTGTTAGTCCAATTTGCTTTCTGTATTAAATAAAGTAAAGTTTTCAGTATTTGCATTGTTTGATTGTATTTCCAAAATCTATAAAGGGTTCGGCGCTTACCCTGGAGAGATAATGCGCTGCACCCCAGCTATCTAGGGATTCTATTACCAGGGCATGATCTCAAATTCTTTCCCGTATCTAGTGCCTACACAAGATAGGTTGAAGACCCTATAAATCCACATCTTTTGATCTGCTGCTGTTGATAATTCCTTGGTAATAGGAGATAAAGTGGAGGCCCTTGGAGTATCTAGATCTTGAACTCTTAAGGTGGTCATATGAATTAATGATGATGATGAATAAACAAATAATGAAACTTTAGGTTTAGGATAAAAAAAATTGGGTGGGTCACACAGTTGGACAGAGGACATAGTAAATTACTATCTGTAATATTGTGAAATGTACGGAAGACTATATTTTCCTTAGCAACATTTAATTTTCCATTTCTATTAAGCAACTCAGCCACGACCTTGACAAAATTTCTTGTAATTATTATGTTGTGTCCCAATTATTATGAAATATCGCGTGACCCATATATCAGTACTATGAATTGGAATATAAACAGGTAGCCAATGAGTCCACCGGCATTAAGAATAGTGTGAACGACGAGATGACTCGACCAAAGAAAATCATTTTCAATATATTGCTGTTAATAATTCAGGTTAGTGATATATTAATAATAGAAATTAATAGTAACAGTTTCACAGGTAGTAATGACAATTTCAATCTCTTCTAAGTTCAGGCATTAACGGTAAATTTCGCCACATCAGTTCAGACTCTCCAGGCTGACTTTACCAATGCTGTTTAACACTGTACTCTAGGCCAATAACTACACACGGCCTATCCACGACGCTACTCAAAAGTTACAAATGAGGAGCCAGAATGTGACAGCAGTACCAGCTGCTAATTCTTTAGTAGCGATCTTTGAAGACGCGACTAACGCGTTACCAACTAGTTTGTGATTAGTTAAGTCGCATAAAGTACCTATAGACCACCATTGTAATACTCGTACAGTGCCGAAAACCGAAATTACAAATTAGTATAGCCAGATGTCTTGATCTGGCTATACTAATTTGTAATTTCGGTTTGTAAGTTTCCTTTTGATAAAGCCTAACTATTCTAATTTGTATTGTCATAGCCTTAGATTTATAATGTGTCACAGAATGCATTGAAGCAATATTTATTCAAAACAAGTCCCAGAAAATTCGAGATACGTACCAATTTCTTGTTGAAAATATCACAAGTTTGTAGAAGTTTTTATTGCGAAAAGTGCCAGATGAAATAGGAGCCAACGCCGCAGCGGTAACTGGAAAAGTCTTGTTTTCTTTGTAAATTAAACTGTCATGATAAAAAACTAATGTTTACGATAGTTTCGTGGGTCCTAGGTAGTTTTCGCTGTATATATATGGGCCTAGAGATTCAAATATCGTTAAAGAGTTATTGCTTTGTTCGTGTTATTGACGACACGTCACAATGAAGCAATATAACGTGTTTCCACATAATGTTGTAAATGATCATAGTATCGTTATAGTAACTTACCTCTATGGTTTCTGTTTCAGCTCAACCTTGTACTGTGTCAATATCCGTACAGCCCATACGACTACCTATATGGCAACCAAAACGGTGGAGTATGCGGTAACTTGGACTACAATCCGTTTGGCAATTGGTTCGGCACTGCATGTACCTTACCAGCATGTGAAACATGTAACCCGACTTGCAACCTATTAGGAAATACATGTGGCATTCCAACTTGTAACACTTGCAGCAATGGACTATACGGCAATGGATGTGGCAATCCAATCTGTAATACATGTGGGATCCCTAGCTGTACCACATGCAGCAACCCATGTGATAACCCAACTTGCAATGGATGTGGAACTCCGAATTACAGCCTATACAACAATGGATGCGGCAACCCGTCCTGCAACCTGTATGGTGAACCTTGCGGCAACCCGTACGGTGCGTACGGCTATGATGCTTTTGTTCAACCAACCATCGCTCCATGCAACCAACCATACTGGCAAACTGAAGCCTTCTACCCGCAACCACAGAGCAACCAACCACCTATCATTATAATAAATGACGATAATGATGGAAGTTCTAGAGATTTCCGCAACGAAGAGCTTTTTACTTTATTACTATCATCAGTTTTTAATAATAATAATGCTCCTGTCCCATTTTTACCATTTGGCTTCTATGGCAATGGTTGCTGCTGTTGCAATAATAATAACAATTGCAACTGTAACAATAATTGTAACTGTAACAACAACTGCAACTGTGGTTGCTCTTGTGCCAACTGTGGTGGCTCTTGTGGCAACTGTGGTTGCTCATGTGGCAATGGATATAATGATTGCAATGATAACAACTGCAATAATTGTAATAAATGCAACTCCAGTCCTACTGTGCGTGTTACGATTGTTTTACCAAAGCCCGATAAGATTATCGAAAAACCGAGTGTTGTAGTCGCTTGAAGAAAATTGTATTAAACCAGTACCTGTAACTTCAAATCATCCTAACAGTCTATCGTAAGATTTCCTCCATGGAGCTGCTGTATATTACCTACTTCGTGCCTTGTAAAAACGTGTGTGTTTGTGTTATCCTTTTCAATAAAACATTTTATATACAACGTGTGGTATTACTATTATTTCCCCTTCGCTATAAACTCCTTACATAGAAAAAATCTATCTTAGCGTATCCGATTACTTTCATTGTTACAATTATAATTGTTTTGTCTGCCTCGGGCCTCGTTTGGTCTAGTAGTGGTTGCAAGCGCGGCTGCTAAGCGTGAAGTCCTGGGTTCGATTTCCGGGTCTATGGAAATGCTATTTAGTTTGTATTTGTGCATGGTTGATGGGAATAAGCTCGGCCCCTTATTACTTGGGACTTAAACATAACTGGCGAAATGTGGGTGTGCTATTAGGTACACCTCTGGCTAACTCTTAGGATTACAGGCGTGTTGTTATGTTATGGCAGATACAGCTTAGTAACAAGCAATAAACTCATATAACTATTCTTTATACAATAACGTTATCAACAAACTACACAGCCTTGCAAGCTCATTGACACCAAATTCTATAATAGAATCTAAATGCTAATCTCAGTCGGGCTTGTTTCAATAAACCACAGCTCAGCAATTGTGTTACGTTTCTGATATACCTAATCGTTTTACCACACTAAATAAATATAGAACTCGTTTATCCAACGAATAATCCTCTAAGCCTAAAATCTCGCGATCATGCAGTTATATTTACATTGAAACCTACGCTTGGAACCATGACAAATAGAGTGGGTATGTATTTTAATGTTAAACTAGAATATACTGAAATTAGAATTCGTAAATACACTTACAATTGTTTGGAGAAATAATTCGCAAGCTTTAATATCGCCGGGGCTGCGGGTTGTTCGAAAGAGATACCGCTGCCTCGGCACAAAGACTAAGAAGAAACATGGGTGCAACTGTCAGAAGTGAACTGGCAATGGATGACGAGATTTCTTAAGTATGTAAAGTATATTTTAACGAAAATAAGGTACTATTTTATACACCTTTACTACCTGTTACCTGCTAAAGTAACCACAGCCCAAACTATATATTCGCTGGTCGTTCTTACCTGTATAGGGGACACGCACAGAGCAACTTTCAGCTTTTATAAAATAACGAAGGTCTGGCCGTCGTCGTAGGCTCTTGCTCTGTAATCATAATTTAGTTTTTGAGGATCTATTACTTTTATTCTTATCACCAATATCTCGGTATATCTCGGCTAGCTGATAGAAGCTTATTTTTATTAATGTGCGTATAGAAATTATCCGTAATCACTGAAGATCTGTGCTCTCACTGGGATTTTATAATTACTAGCTGATGCCCACGGCTTCGTCCGTGTGGATGTCGGAACTTGACAAATGATATACTAAAACCTTCCTCGAGAACCACACTATCCATTGGTGAAAACAGCATGAAAATCGGTGCATGGGTTTTTGAGTTTATCGTGAACAGGCAGACAGACAGACAGACGCGGCAGCAGACTTTGTTTTATAATATGTAGTGATGTACTTAACATAATAATTACCAATAAGTAGTAGATACTGCAGAACAAAATTACGTAATTAACTTAAGAACCATAAAAACATAGCTGACGACGAACAACAGACTAACAGTCTCGTTGATATCATCGGTGATTAAAATCACAGACCGAAAAAGAAAAAAGGGCAGAGACCTTTTTTTTAAAAAAGGTCGCCAAGGTCGTTGCATTGTCCTAACAACACAGTGGCCGAATGAATTCATTTTAATGTTATCTAAAGAATTCCTCAGCAACCTTTTTAGTAATTAAAATAATTAATTAAAATTGGGAAATACTTTTTAATCAGCAACATACGTGCCTAGTATGGCACACATACCTATATTTACGAAATCCTAGAAGGTAATTGCCTAATTTCTACCTTTATATTGGACTATGAAGGTGTATAAAAGTAGGTTTAACCTGTATAGGTGAAAAGTGTCAACATGGCTTCCGTAAAGTTTGTCGCCTTTGTAGCTCTCCTGCTCGTCCTGAACGTAAGTTTAATTTATTTAAAAATTCATATATTATTTATGAATACTCACTTTAAGGCTCCTCTCTCGAAAAAGCTTAAAAACAGCGTGCAGATGAAGCAGTTTTTCACCGGCACTTACACAGAAATTACATCTGAGAAAAATTGTTAGTAATCTACATGATATGACACGTAATTTGGTTTAGCCATAATTTTTGTATCGGTATCACATAATGAGAAAAAAAATCCACAAAATCACCTCCAAATCGTTGAATGGAACCATTTTACTCCTTCATTTTTTAACAAAATAATGTAAAAAAAATATCTACTGCTTTGAAATACAAAGGAAAATAATTTGGTTTTGTTACTTTTTAAAAACATGTATTATTTTAATTATAATAAATGAAAAATGCGTCCGTTTAAAGTCCGTATCTACGACCGAGAGGGGTAGTTTGTATGCACAAGGTCATTGGCGTGAATACAAGCCTTAAAATGATTCACTTGTGATTATTACTCACTTGGAACAATATTTTTATAAAAAATTGTCTTTTTATAATCCGCTAAAATTCCTTCAATCACCACAATTAGAAAATTAAATTGGGATTTGTTCAATTTTCTTTACTCCATTTTGCATTTTCTCCCACTGCCGTCGGGGCTGCTGTCATTTGCCAAAAAATCTCATAACCTTTAACTTCATCAAAGACATTCAAATATTACTAGCTATAGAACCTTTTGATACTCTGTATGCCTCCAGCACGGTCTTAAATTACATTTCCTTAGAAACACCGAATTATATGCCCAGCTGACGCAAATAGAACATCAAAGGCAACCTAGTTATTACTGAACATGTGCTGCTGTGGGTGTCAGCGAGAGTTTAAAGATTACAATAATAATGAAGAAAATTGTGAATCTAAAATAGCTATTGAGGCGAAGTCGTGATTGTTGTTAAGATTTCACAAAAATACAAATAACTTTGCATTCTGAACAAAGTAAATAAACCGGCTACTTACTAAATAAGTAGCGGTCTATTGGCAGTGTAGAAAATTTAACAATTCAAAAGATTTTATTTTCTGATTTGAAACATACTCTATTTACATTATTTACAAATAGAACAGTAGTTAAATTAAAAATTGCATTATAGCATTGGTTCCTGAATGTTATAACAGTTAATAATACACTCCCGATCGATTCTGCGTATGCATCAGAACCACACACAATATCCTCGTTTACTCGGAGCTAAATATAACAAGCATCAGTTAGATTCACAGCAGATCAAACAGAATATTATGATTAGTGTTAGCTTGTAGTGTTGTACCACTCAACGGCTGGCCTATTGTCAACATATTGTAATGATAAATCTGTCAGCTATGATTAACAGCACCCTGTCTTCTGTTACAGATGCACTGGGCTCAGTGCCAGTTCTACCCAGGGTGTGGCGGCTACTACCCACAGGTCTATGGCAAGAATGACAATAACGACCTGGATACCCTTCTCCCAATCCTGATCCTAGCCATGATGGGAAGGAATGGCAATGGCTTTGGAGGGTGTGGTGGTTATGGCGGCGGCTGTGGCTGCGGAAACTGTGGATGCGGATGCGGATGTGGATGTGGACGTTGTTAACAACGCTGATCAAAGACAAGTAGACGATGCTGAGGAGATTGATGTTCAAACGGGGATAATATTTGAGCTAAAATAAAAATAAAAGAACAGGATGTTTTTAATTTTGGAATGTAAATAATGTTTGTGTTCAAAAACTGAATGATAAAAAAATATAAGGGAAATGAATTTGATTACTGTATTTCATTTTAAACACAGGTTGAAATGGTATTTGGGAATGATATGAGCCGAAATAAAACAAATGGTACGCAATGTATTCTGATAACTAGAGTAACCCACGAATAATGTAATAACTGTAATAATAAAATTATTGTAATATTATGTTACAATGCCATATTATGTTACAATGCTGTAGAGATTATATTGTTATTACAGGATTTTTATATGATAGAGCACGTCTCAAAAGTGTGTAACTTCATGATTCCATTTTTGCACAACACTTATTCATAACTTGCAAACACAATAAAACCAGAAATCTGTTTATAATAATAACTACTTTCTGACAATATTTTGTTAAGAACTAAAGTATAAATCAGTGCTTAGAGTGTATTTTAATTGAAATAAATAAACAACACACCACAATGAATTTGGGATATCTCATTCTATTTTTAACGATAAAAGTAAGTTATTTCTGCTCTTTGGTCCTATTTTTTGCGGTAAGAGTTATAAATATAATTAATTCACATAAATTATTTGTTTAGAACATCAACTGCTACAACCATACACGGCATACGCAAACATCAACGAGTAACTTCAAAAACTTGAAATCTAAAGCCGCACAACGAGTGATTCCAGCCAGATATAAAATTACAAGTACGACGAACTACGAAGACCCAAGTACAATACAAACCTTCCCAGAATACTTCCCACAGGTAGAATACCCAGAAAGTCTGGTAGAATCGTCGAAACCTTTCTATATTAGCTCAAGCCCTTTCCCTAACGACGTCAAATCAACATTCAATGCTCTTGTGTTCAAAGAAAAGAGCAAAGCAAATACAGCTACTAAATTTTCTTGGACCCAAAGCGAAAAAAGTAAAGAACAGGCGCCCGTTACAACGCAAAAAGTTGCCGAAAATGAGATAACAGTTACAAAAGGAAATGAAATCAATTCCAATGATAAGGGCACAAATGAAACGCTTCACGAAGATATTACGACGGCAGCTGTTGAGGATGAAACTGAGAATGACGAGATAACAAATTCTGATATTGATATGGACCAGCTGTTCATAAATTTGACGTCGATAGAACCATCTGCTGAATTAAAAGATATGGATTACATCGTAGAGCTTATCAAGGACTTGGATGAAGTTATGAAAAACTTAACCAGTGTAGAGACATCAGAATGTGACGAAGATGTCCATAATACAGTGCAAACATTCGAAAGTGAATGCTCAAACGAATTTAAATTAAGTTCAGACATGGCGCCTAATAACAATGATTCCATTATCGAATTGAATGGAAATCCCGACCTCACTGAGGAGCATCCTGAACCAATAAGGAACCCATTATTTAAAGATTCGGATACAAATGATGCATTAACGAGCGTAACTTCATTATTAAATGAGTGTATCACGAATGCTACTTCTGTTGAGGACATGCAAAGTGATTTCTGCAGCATTGGGACCATTGCCAACGAAACTAATACTTCTTGTACTGAAAGTTAGACGGCATATTTCTGTTCTAGTTTCATATTTTGACGGATATGCTGTGAATTCTTTTAGTTAATTATTAGGAGACTTGGCTTTAACGCGATATTATGATTCAACGTCATGTAAAATAACTTTAGGTATGTATAATTTAAAGGAAACAATCAGTTTATTTATTTACTTTAAATGTTAAGTAACATCTAAAACAAATAATTCATTTTGGTAGGTATCCTAGACGATGTATCGGTTTGTTGAGTGTGTTAAGAATATTTAAATGGAATAAGTATTATTGATGCTAATAAATTATACGTAATAAGAAGTTTGTTAGAAATGTGTGTTTTTAGTAATTAATAACTAAAACTTACAAACTTACTCCCACATCATTTGGTCTAAATACCTTGGAATTTACCTGGAAAATAAGAAAAAAAACGTATTAGGAAATTATCAAATCGTAGAAGTATTATTATACTACATGTTAATATGTGGTAATCACTGATTATTTTGATATGAATCATGTAATCATGATTGAAAATTTGTATAAGAGCAATATTAATAGATCACGTTTCTATTATTAACAAAGATAAATAAACCGAAGCATTATAAATAAAAGACGCGTACGCTTTGAAACATTTCAATGAAATGGGACTTCGGGAGAAGGTGACGATAACCTTAGTGATAATCGCGCTAACACAGGTGAGAACTTAACTATCGTAATTTATTGTAAAATAATTTTTGCGCCATATTTTTGAAAAGTCGTGTATTAATTTATATCCGACTGTTCGTTTCCTTATTTATACTAGTAGCTTTTGACCGCAGTTTCGGCCGCGTGAAAATGTGGATTTTCCGTACAAACAATGCCCCTTTTTTCACCCCCTTGAGGGTTGAATTTTGAAAAATCCTTCCTTAGTGGATGTCTACGTCGTAAGAAGAAAACTTGTGCGAAAATCGAAAGGGCCTAAGCCTGTGCGTTGATCCTCAGTCAGTGAGCTTTGCCTTTTATATATATAGATAACTATATCCACAATCTTTGAAAACAAATAATACCTATTGTATTGTACGGGCTACAAAGGCTGCTGGCTTGTGTAACGGGCTGGTGTTTGCAACTTCACGTCTAAAGAGCCTATTTTGCGCACGGAAATAACAGCAATCTAGTGAATTTTATCATAATTTTATTTCTGTAATAGGGATGTTTCCTGACTAAAAAAATATGATTCTGTTTAGTCCGTCTGTTACGTTTTCGAAAAATATTGGACACGTGTTTTTTGTTTTGTCGAATTAATCAAAATTGACAAAAATAAAACGTGGCAAATATGGGGGCTTATGACGTCACTTTTTGGTAAAACATGTACCAAACTGTGACGTCACACGACTATTCGAAGCACTGTATCGTCTTAAATTTTTGATTAAGTGAAAAAAGAAAAAATTGTGTCCAATATTTTTTGGAAACCTATCTGACAGACTTATTAGATTTTTTTTGTCAACTAGGTACCCTATCGTAGTTTGTTAATATTGTAAAGCAATAACAAGAATATCTAGTGTTATTTTATTCTTTAAAGTTCGCATCAGTGGATACTTGATACTGCTCTAATTAATTTGGCTTAACAAAAATTTAATCAAATGGTATGTATGGTCAAAAAGTGAAATTACAATCTTACATTGCCCGCATTGTCTGTTCAACTATGTTGCTTACAAAAAGTACGTCTATTTCAGATAGCGTGCAGACATTGCATGCCAAGAACATCAAGAAAGGCTTCTTTGAAACGTTACCTAAACGACTTGAAACCCGTCAAAAACAATCCTGTCTCGACGCCATGCTCGCCTTCAAAAGTAAACAAGACACCAAAACAAACATTTGGAAAGACAGCTCAAAATGGCAGACTTAGCCAGAATTCTCTACCAAAGAAATCTCTGTACGACACTTATAATTTTCCAGAAAACGAGTATCCACTGGACAATGCTCCGAGAGATCGTTTTCGTATTGGAATGAACTTTAATGAGAATTATCAAGCTAACACTCTGCAGAAAGCTCGTAATTTACAAAGCTCAGTAATAAACGATTTGAAAAAGGAAATGAAAATGAAACGTAAACTTTTGAGTAATAAACAAGTGAACAACGAAAACATCCCGTTAAAAACTGACATGTCTTCGATTAAAATCGCATCGAATCCTGATTCAGTACGTTTACACGATAGCAAAACATTTCCTCAAGTTCAGTATCCCCTAAACACAATGGAGACGTGGGAGCAAAACTATTGGAATTATTTACCAATTACACAGGAAAAACAACTCAATGTACTTGGGCATCAGACATTAAATCCCAAATCCACAGAAGGTATTAATAAACCTTTCACAAGACTCACGAAAGCAAAGGCAAGTAAATTTCTTCAATCATATGATAAATTAAAAGAAGACCAAAAGCGCACTTCTACAGAAAATTCTAAACGTAACGTAGGTCAAAAAGGATTAAACTTCACAAAAACTGCTACTTGTGAAAGAGTTACTGATGATTTTATTACTGCTGGCTTATTATTGAATACTCTTGGAAACCCGTCAGATACGAAAACATTTGATTCAAGTACTAAACACATTGTAAACAGTCCAGAAAATACATGTCCACTTATAGACGATCCAAATCACCCAATACCATTACCGTACTATTTATTTGAGGGGAATACTGAAAACGTTTGCCCAGCATTTAAACCAAAGAATAATACAAAGGAATTAGAAGATGAGGACAGTAGTATAATTGCTAAAACATTACAGCTGATCGAAGAAATACTGTTACATGATGACACCAGTTTAAAAGTACCACTCAAAACCAAAAGTAAAGAAAAAGAAGGTAACGAGAATGCAACTGAGGCCTATACTGATGATTCAGCAAAAGAAGATATACCCATCAATCTGATCGATAATGCTGAAACCTCTACTGTCGTCCCCATTGACGGAGTTTCTGATGATACTCACCTGCCATCGCTTCCAGATGAGACAATAACTGAAAATTCGACAACATTTACCATTCCATTACCCATAAATAACGGTGCTCTAACTAATACTCCAATGCCAGACTTGACTAAGAAGGCAGGATATGCTTCGATAATTTTTATCCCTATGAACAACGACTCACTTAGTAAGTCACACATGTTTGATACTACATCAGACACACCAATTATTGTCTACTTACCGTCCATTCAAACTCTGCCTCTCAATCAAATTGTACATACGTCACTCGGTAATCTCGTGCCAAATAATCAACTATACAACGTTCTTTCTAATATGGCGCCAGTTCAGAATGATAACCCTTCCTCCACGGCTTTCGTTAGTGAATTACCAAACAGCATTTCAGAGAGTGGGTCATCTTTGCCAATGTACGAGCCGTTGCCAACAAATTCAATGAATTACAATAATGAGAACAGTCCGTCATCGATGAGAAAGAAACCAGTCTCAGACATTGTTATACATAAATCATTGACAGACGTTGTACCTTTTGTCACTCCAAGTTGCAATGAAAAATTGACACAACAACCTGTAGAAACTGACGAGAATCCTGACACGCTGCCACAAACATGTGATTCCGAACATCCAGTCTTTGACTTCGCTGATAGAGACATTACGTCGTTGAGCCATGGACCATACCACAGCGTCCTTAACAATGAATTGCCAATAATAACATGTGAAATCGATTCGAACCAGCAGATCACCAAAACTGATTCTAAAGATTTGTTAATTGCAACACAAAACATAACGGCTGGACATTCACATAAAATGACGTCTTTGGACGGTGTTTTAGTTAGCTCTTTGTCTGGAAGTCCGAATGGCGTTCTAACAGTGGCATTGAATAAAAATATGTCATCTGAAACGCCTACTGATAGTCTAGAAAAATTCAAGAATCTACACGATTCAAACTTGCCAGTGTTCACGGAAAAATCGACTTCTCCTTCTCCAATATCCAAGCAAAATAATGAAAGTCCACAGTCAATTATTAAAGTGCCACTCAACCTTCTTGTTGACACTCCTATTGTCCAACTACCACCACCAACGCAGGCATCACTTACTCCGACTCCACTTTCTGACAGATATTTTAATAAATTACCAGAAATAATGGATACAAAAGTCCTTCCTACAACAGTTTCAGAAATCAATTTAGATAGTGCACCACAGCCGATAGATAATACACTTGTGCTTTCTCCAATCTTGAATAAAACTCCAATGACAACAGACTTGATGGTAAAAACGGAACTTTATAAGATCAGACAAATACTAGATAGGATGCTTTTGTCTGAAACCCCTGCTGTTAATCAACGACCAACAATGGATACAACATTGTCACCCATTTTAGAGACCGACCGTGTGACCATTCAAACGCCTAGTGATGGTCAACCACCACCGTTGGACGAACTATTGTCACCCATTCCAGACACTGACAGTCTGCCCCTACTAGAGGCGCAGTCATTATCACCACCCATTCAGACACCTATTGGTCGTCAACCAACACCATTGAAAAAAGTTTTGTCACCCATTCCAGACACTGAGAGTTTACCACTACTAGAGGAGCAGTCATTTTCAACCATTCAGACGCTTTCTGATTGTCAACCACCACCATTAGACAAAGTATTGTCACCCATTCCAGACACTGAGAGCCTACCACAACTAGAAGAGCAGCCATTGACACCCATTCATAAGCGTGCTGATCGGCCACCACCACCATTTGACAAAGTATTGTCACCCATTCCAGACACTGAGAGTCTACCACTAATAGAAGAGCAGCCATTGTCACACATTCAGACGCGTGCTGATCGGCAACCACCACCTTTAGACAAAGCATTGTCACCAATTTCAGACACTGAGAGTCTACCACTACTAGAAGAGCAACCATTGCCACCCATTCAGACGCGTGCTGATCGGCAACCACCACCATTGGACAAAGTATTGTCACCCATTCCAGACACTGAGAGTCGACCACTAGTAGAAGGGCAGCCATTGTCACCCATTCAGACGCGTGCTGATCGGCCACCACCACCATTAAACAAAGTATTGTCACCCATTCCAGACACTGAGAGCCTACCACAACTAGAAGAGCAGCCATTGTCACAACCCATTCAAACACCTATTGGTCGTCAGCCACCACCATTGGACAAAGTATTGTCACCCATTCCAGACACTGAGAGTCTACCACTAGTAGAAGGGCAGCCATTGTTACCCATTCAGACGCGTGCTGATCGGCCACCACCACCATTAAACAAAGTATTGTCACCCATTCCAGACACTGAGAGCCTACCACAACTAGAAGAGCAGCCATTGTCACAACCCATTCAAACACCTATTGGTCGTCAGCCACCACCATTGGACAAAGTATTGTCACCCATTCCAGACACTGAGAGTCTACCACTACTAGAAGAGCAACCATTGTCACCAATTCAGACGCGTGCTGATCGGCAACCACCACCATTGGACAAAGTATTGTCACCCATTCCAGACACTGAGAATCTACCACTACTAGAAGAGCAGCCATTGTCACAACCTATTCAAACACCTATTGGTCGTCAACCACCACCATTGAAGAAAGTTTTGTCACCCATTCCAGACACTGAGAGTTTACCACTAGTAGAAGAGCCGCCATTGTCACCCATTCAGACGCGTGCTGATCGGCCACCACTACTATTGGACAAAGTATTGTCACCCATTCCAGACACTGAGAATCTACCACTAGTAGAAGAGCAGCCATTGTCACCCATTCAGACGCGTGCTGATCGGCCACCACCACCATTGGACAAAGTATTGTCACCCATTCCAGACACTGAGAGTCTACCACTAGTAGAAGGGCAGCCATTGTCACCCATTCAGACGCGTGCTGATCGGCAACCACCACCTTTGCACAAAGTATTGTCACCCATTCCAGACACTGAGAGTCTACCACTAGTAGAAGAGCAGCCATTGTCACCCAATCAGACGCCTACCGATCGACAACCACTACTATTGGGCAAAGTATTGTCACCCATTCCAGACACTGACAGTCTACCACTACTAGAAGAGCAGCCATTGTCACCCATTCAGACGCGTGCTGATCGGCAATCACCACCGTTGGACAAAGTATTGTCACCCATTCCAGACACTGATAGTCTACCACTACTAGAAGAGCAGCCATTGTCACCCATTCAGACGCGTGCTGATCGGCAACCACCACCGTTGGACAAAGTATTGTCACCCATTCCAGACACTGATAGTCTACCACTACTAGAAGAGCAGCCATTGTCACCCATTCAGACGCGTGCTGATCGGCAACCACCACCATTGGACAAAGTATTGTCACCCATTCCAGACACTGATAGTCTACCACTAGTAGAAGAGCAGCCATTATCACCCATTCAGACGCGTGCTGATCGGCAACCGCCACCATTAGACAAAGTATTGTCACCCATTTCAGATACTGAGAGTCTACCACTACTAGAAGAGCAGCCATTGTCACCCATTCAGACGCGTGCTGATAGGCAACCATCACCTTTGGACAAAGTATTGTCACCCATTCCAGACACTGAGAGGCTATCACTAGTAGAAGAGCAGCCATACTCACCCAATCAGACGCCTACCGATCGACAACCACCACAATTGGGCAAAGTATTGTCACCCATTCAAGACACAGACAGTCTACCAATAGTAGAAGAGCAGACATTGTTTCCACTCAGTGAGACGTCTACTGATCGACAACCACCACCATTGGATCAAGAATTGTCACCCATTCGGACGTCTACCGATCGTCAACCGCCATTAGACAAATTATTGTCACTCATTTCAGGTAGTGGTAGTGTGCCTCAGCCTGCAGGAGATAAAGCACTGCCCCTGCCAGTGACAGACAATCCTATTGATAGTGTACAGCTACAAGACCAACAGACACTTCTGAAAACACCAATCAATGACGCTTCTAAAGACACTTTCCCTTCACCGATGGATAAATCAAATATTTTAAATTCGGTTTTAGAGAGTACTGATAGTCTACCACAACCTTTAGATGAGACCGTCCCACCCATACCACTATTTCAGACTACTTTTGACAATAAGCCGTATCTTGTAGACAACTTGGAAACACCGCTGCAAGAAACGGCCACTTCGCGCACTAAGGATATTAGTAACAATTATTTGGCAAATAAGATGGATAATTTGCCATTTGGTTTAGAGCTTCCAGACATCTATGAAGTTTATGATGATGACCTTCTCCGTTCTGTTGATGATTTGCCAATAAAGGTGCATCAAGAAAATTCAGAGACTACACCATTGATGGTCGATTTGCCAATCAATGTGATTAAAACCCCAGATCTACTTTCTAAGACCCCGGTAAGTGATCTGTTAAAACCAGCTGAAGTGTTGACATCGCCAGTACAAGAAGTTGTAGAAATTGCCTCACCTAGCTTGCCTTCGTACAGCGACACGTCATTATTGAGTGATTCTAAGGATAATGAATACCAAGATTTTCCACCCCATAAATATCCTTTCGAAGGCTTACCAGCTCTGCCAATGAATAAATTTAAATCACCAAATCATGAAGTAATCTTGAACGGGCAACTACATGAAATTTCATCCGAAATCCAACCTCAAAAATATGATTTGCCGCTATCAGAAGATAAACTTAACCCAGATATATCTCTTTCTGATACTCTCTCCATTAAACCTTTTATATTAGATGATTCGCCTTCACCGGAAACTGATAAAATTCTGAACTTCACTGGGGATAATAAAAACCCACTAATAGATAATCGCTGGCTATCGCCGGAAGATAAAGCAAGCTCCGATACTTTACCTACTGATATTCCTACGGTAGTGTTACCGTTTTTAAATCTGGCGCAACAATCTACTCATTTAAACAAAACTAGTGATGCAGTGCTGTCAGGTCCTAATCTTTCCGACTTACATCGTGAAGATTTACCATTACCGAGCAATAAGACGTTACTTCTCTTTCACAATACACTGACTAATTTATTACCATCTAATAAAACTCTTTCCACTTCGAAGTTACCAATAACTAAGGCATTGTTGGAGAATGTTCTTTCTGACATTACGAAAGGAGTTTTGTCATCACAAGTAGCTAAAGTTCTACCAGTTACACAAGTTTCAGATAAGACGATTTATGAAACATCTCCACTTACTGAGACTAAAGAGATTCCTTTACTGCTGGTAGAAAACTCCCTTCCCAATACAAAATATAATGACAATCTGATTAAAAACTTACACGTTTCGCAAATAACCGAAGATCCTACAACCACAGGTCTTCTTTTCGAGTTTCCATTACCAATTGACAAAATATACGACGACAAACCTGAGATTTCAGCCGATGATGCCGAAGGCGAAAACGAAACTCAAACATCAAACAATCTTTCTGATCCTCAACTGTTACCTAACAATAAGATTTCTCCACTTACCGATACAGTTAGTGATATCTCAAGAAAAGAAAAATCATTGTCTTCTAAATTACCAATAACCAAGGCTCTTTTAGAAAATGTCCTGTCTGAAATTAACACTAATGGTTTTTCAATACCGGTATCTAAAGCTATTCCAGCTACCTCACCCTTGGTGTTAGACAAGACACACTACTCCATAAATTCTCCTCTTTCTGATTTTTTACTTACAGAAGATGAAATCTTGCCAAAGACAGCACAGGCTCATAATAATTTACCGTTCTCTGGGCAATCCGAAGACACTGTGTTGTTAGAAGAAGATAAAACTCTTTCAGAAATTCAAAGCTTGAATTTCCCTACAGAAATTTCATCGCCAATGGATAAAATAGTACCTTATGATGTTCTACCTTCAACAGTGACCAAGATTCTGCCTTATCCCAACGATACACCAAATTACTTACAATTGCAAAGTTATAAAAATAAAACACCTCCATCCTCAAAATTACCAATAGCTAAGGCACTTCTAGAAAATGTGTTGTCAGATATTAACACTAAGGGTTTCTCGTTGCCAGTAGCTACAGATCTCCGAGGAATATCACGATCACAGTTAGATAAAACACTTTATTTTTTGGAGTCCCAACGACCTGAAACGACTGAAGAGAGTTCGGTTTCTCATGTTCCAACTGAAAATGATCATTACTCAGAAATAACTGAGGATGATTTTCCCCTAACGGCAGATAAAGTGAATTCAGACAATCCAATTATAGATATTCCTACAGACGAGTTAATAAGTGGAAAACTGTATGAAGATAATTCAGACGATCTGACCGAGGAGTTCGAAGACTCGGACGAAACTGTGTTATCAGATGAACTGACAGACGATTTTCTATCAGAGATGGAGAAGCCACTTTCCCTTGATGATATGCCAGATGACCTGATTGTACCACTAACTAAACAATTGTTTTCTTCAAGACTACCAATAACTAAGGCACTATTGGAAAGAGTACTTTCTGATCTTATTGAAGGGGCTATTGCAGCGAATAATCTCTTAAATCACCCCAATGTCTAAATTATTACCTAAAAAGTGTAATTTGTGTTGAAGTAATTATTTATTTAATTTATTGTATAATTTTAGAATAATAATTTTAAGGAGGAAAGTGTAATTTAATGTAATAAATAACTTATTTCAAAATGTGTACTATTATAATTATTTTCATAACTGTATCTTGCAATCTCATGTCATAAAGTTTGCTAAAAAACTAAACCATGCATTTAAAATATCGTGTAAATAAATGTATTACAAACACAGCACCACAGATGCTAGTGCAAACATAAAAAGATAACATCTAGTATTCATGCACCTAATGCAATATGTAGTTTGCCCATTCAGCGCTTACAGCGCTTACTCAAGCGAAAAAGCAAACTAGCTTAACTCTACTTTTTACCGATTAAACGTTGTGTTTATGTTAGCTTAGAACCTATGAGGTTTCACTACTACTCATTCAGCTTAGCATGCGCTAATGCATTTAAATAGCGTCATTAGCGCTACACTAGAACAAATAAGTCTACCACTTACTTTCTATGCTCTAGACTTAGATTTAAAAACAAAATAACAGGAAACGCTCTGAACATAATATAGAGAAAACTGTGCCAAAAAAGAAAACGAGATAAATGTAGATCCTTTATTGAGGGAAGTAACACATGAAAAGAAATTTGTTATGGACAGAAGTACGGTTAATACTTTATTTTCCATTCATGTTCCTTTTATTAACACTAAAGCAGAAAAAGCTGAAATAAATACTGGCGTTGTAGAGGTCAGATCTGTTTCGACTGGAAAGTGACCATCAACGTAACTAAAAGCAGAAAAAGAATCAAAAATAGTCAATATACAATAGGAGGATGAAATCTCATACCATAGAAATAAATTCCACCATACGAAATATGAGAACATATTTAAGACGAATCCGGATCCGAATAATAAGATAGGAAACATGATTGAATGGTAAGTCGTAGAAAAAACTTGGTTGTATACAAATGAACCGGTTCCAGTGACAGTATGAGAGTGCAAGCCACTAAACCTGGAGCTGCAGAAGATTCAATCCAAACGACAGATGAAATACGAGTTGAAGATCTTGGAAATGTCTTCGATAATACTAGGTGAGAAAAGAAAATGAATTTCTGATGCATTTGAGTGGTTTAATGGAGTAATTTGAAATACTGTTTTTTTTTTGTTCTTCTAAAAATACGATTTGTAGCTGCCTGGGTTACCTATAATAATAGTAAAGTCAAAGATTTTCTTACATTTGTCCGGATATTATCTTACTATTAGTTTTAAATACGCTCCCATGAACGTTTCTGATAGGGCCACAAGAACATAGTTCTACAGAATTAATTTGCCTTATGATCCCATTTCTTTCCGACCGGAAGATGCATGCCCTTCATTTGTTTGGTCACGCACGCGCACGCGCCAGTCTTCTTGCATTGTATGGCTCTTCTGTAGCGAAGCATAATTATCGTGGTAGCAGGCGACCTTGTGTGATTACATCATATCGACAGGCGCGCTCGGCGGCGCCGGTCGCGCTCCGACGGGTGCGCGAGCGCAGGCGCGCCTTACTGCGCAGCCTGCGCACGCGTGCGTGACACGCTCCACTGCGCCGTCATATGAGCCTCTATGGATCTGACTGGAGATGAGAGATGCTGGCTGTTGTATTTTTAGTTATTTTTATTTTATTTATACCTCATTGGTGTAGCCTGTAGTGATTGCAATCAGTATGAGGTCATGGGTTCGATTCCCTCGTTGGGTAATGTTGGAGTTGTTTCATGAGAAATTTCTTAATAACAGTTTCGAGTGTGGATTTCTGTCCGGTTATTGACTATAGTCTCACCCTTTATAATATGGGAATCAAACATAACTGCCGAAATATGACACACTAACGTACTACACAGCTCTGCATAACCCTTCGGAGATTACAGGCGTGAAGTTGTATTATTTTGATACCCGATATTATTATTTACATGTATATTTGGAACAAGTCTAGTTTGCTCTGTTAATACAATTTTAGGCCAGACAACATCATCTAACCGGTTTCCATTCATTCAGTTGATCAATTATGTCAATCGACGGCCTTCACAGCTTCCCTATTTGTTGATTGATTACCTATAACATGAATTCATAGATCACCTGGCTGTGACATTTGCGTCTACGCAATATTTGCTGCTAATAGCTCTACTTAATACGGGCTATTAAAGACCGCACCCAAAACAATTGAGGATAATCGCTATGTTTGAAAGGCAAATTAATGATTGAAGTTGACTTGCGAATAGCAATATGGATATATTTACTCTGAATATACTGACATTTGAACAAAGACTCTAAATTTAAATAAAAATAGATCATGTCCTGCGTGTCCTTTAGTTTGTTCACTTCTAGACGCATTGTTAGGCGCTACCGAAATTGCCAAACTAACAGCTCAGTACTGGGCTGACACAATTTATTGCCATCCACATGCTAAGAAGAATAATAATAGATGTTTTTATATACTTACATATTATATTACTCAGATAAAGTCATATTATAAATTAATCAGAAGTGCAATCATAACATGGCCATCTTTGTCGCGAGGCTTGTTTGCGGGGCACCACTGTGCGTACCCAAATTGCTCGATGCGCACCACAACCCAGGCGATGAATTTACTAAACGCCCTGATTGCTCAGAAACTGGATCTGGATTTGTTTACGACTAGCAATAAAAATTTTTGCTTAATTATTGCATACAATTGTTTAGTTCAATCATGTTTTCTGCACGCTTTGGTGCAAACTGTAAGTGCAGCAAGTATCTGTTTTCACAAATAAGTAAATTAAACGAAACAAAATACCCGCTAATTAAGTCAATGCTGGTCAATGTTGATTTTAATTAGCAACACCCTCTTACAACGAGCAACACAGGAAATGAAGCAGCACTGCTATTAATAACCAAAAGCATACGTCAAACGTTGTTTACTTACTCTCACTTTCCGCACACAAGCGAAAACGCGAAAGTGAATCTTTATCTCCGATCCAGGATTAATAATATTCAGCGTACTTCAAAGTAGCTCTCGAATCATAAATCTCAATGCTTCTAAATATAGATTTAAATTGATCGAGCCGTTTATCTCACGTGGTGGTACTTGGGAGACGCAGCATCCCGGCTCGCTTCGTTGGAGCTGTCTCCTTTGTCTCGTCGTGGATTGTCGTCCGATTGTTCTTTGTGGCTATAAATGGCTGGATTAGCGACGACGTTACATTAATTTTGTATTGTGAACAAAGGTAGCAGTGAATTAGTGTTGTATATTTAATTTCGATAGCGTGGTTTTTAGTCGATAGGTGAGATTGAACTTGTATTGAGTTAAGAATTGGGAAAACGAATTTTGAGAAGGATTTTATTACACATGAATGTCGGAAACATGAACACTGAATTCGCTATAGCTAAATGAAAGCCAAATGGAATTAATGAACATGCTTAGAGACGCTATACCTAACCTTACTCAGTACTGTACAATTTGCTTATTTTATAACGGATTCATAGAGTTGCATCAGAACAATGTCTCCTTTACCTAAATAAATACTAAGATCGAACATAATCATCTTTGTCAACGCTCGTTATTCATTCGCAGTGTCGCATGTCTTTAGAAATAGCTACGTTTCTTACAAAGCAATCATTGCTATTATAATTACTGGTGTTTCATTAATTAAACAATAATCATTGTTTGATGTTTGTGATAAAAACCTTGTGATGCTTACGTTTATTATATTATTATTATTATTGCTAGTGCTGCATTGTGATGCAACCATAGTGCAATAAAAGAAGTACATCAAACTATTACAATCAGTCTGTCTTTCTTTAATAGATTTTCAACTTTATCGCTAAGTCGTTGGGATTAAAGTTCATTGGTAAAATTAGACAGTTTTGGGTAGCTTGCTGTGCTAGCGTCTGTACCACAGTCCTTTCAGTTATTTTTCTGCAATTTAGCATCACTGCCAATTTCATACTTTACTTTACTTTATGATTACTTTTGGTTTGTTCCCACAGACACTTTTGTCAAAATAACATTGATCTTTATTCTCCTAACGAAAAGATAGCTGTTGGCTGACTGCAGTCAGAGATAAAATTATTCTGAAAATATTGCAATTTTGAGAATACTGAATAATTTAAAAAAAGAATGCGGTAGTCCGGACCTAAGGCTTTCAGCTGCCGTACCTACCTCTTGAAAGACTAATCATCCTTATTATAACTTTAGTAACAAAACGAAGAAATTACGTTCGTCAAATACAATGTTTATCAGAATATGATATATTGTACTAAGTAGATTATGCGGCTTGGCACAAAGCCCGCAGTTCTCCCTCTGTTTGTCCAATATTCTGTATGAAGGCAGACATTGAAGCAAACAGGCTCAGATAAATTGTTTTCACTAGTATGTAAACAATACTTAATTATTGTAACCACAAAACCTATACAAGGAGGATTTACTGGCGGAGTTTCCTCATATGTTACATCTTTGTACGAGTAAGTGTCCAATTTATGATCTAACCACAGTTGTACATCTCCCTTTGTATTGCTTGTTGTGAACAATCATTTATCATTAGTTTCTTGTACGTTTATAATGTGTCGAGTAAAGCTACCAATTAAATCATTATTCTGCGAGCTATCAACGAAAACACTGTCGATCTTCAATTGTTTAAAATAGGTCATCATTAGTGGTTGAAGCTCCAAATTGCCTGTAGAATCTAGGTTACTATTTCAAGGCCGATCAAAAGGTTTTTTAATCGAATTTCTGTAATGAAATGTCTCAGTCTCTGTTATGAAGGTCCTAAACTGCTTCAGAAACTATTCTCTCCAAATGGCGATTTAACGTTCCTGTACTATCGTTATTTCTCTAGAATAGGAGTCGATCAGAAGAGGGATATAACTCGACATCTAAGAGATCTATCTCTATTCTGTATCTACTGTCATCGGTATCTCGGAGTGTTAAAAGCTTTATTTCCCGAAGGATCCCCTTCGTAGGATTGTACGTGTCCGCATATAAATCTTTAAAAACACTTTACACAGCATAAAGAGCGAATGTGTAATGTAAATCTATTATTAGTTTGGTTATTTTGGTCGTAACCTTTTTACTCTGATCTCTGACGTCTTATATTTGCGGTAATGTCTATTCAATATTAAGAGTATTGAGCTGGTACTTACAAGATATTGTTCACAATAATTCAATAACGAAAATGTCAAAAGAAAGGCGAATTACTTTTTTGGTAACACACTGGGGCGTGTGGGGACATTCATAAAAGTGTTTTCATAAAATACTGGAATATGTGATATTAACAACTTCGGTACTGACAATATTCAGACAGAAAATTACAACTACGTACTTTCACAAAGGTTTTAAAAATCTTGAAAAAAAGTACCTGAAAGTTAAAAGTTGAAGAGTAGATTTCGATAGCGTAGCTTTGATGTAATATAAAATGCCTTTTAATAAATTAAATTGTTGTACATGAATGGTGCCTCCGCCCTGGTGTTTAATAAATACAATTTTACAAAGGGGGGGCAGGTGGGTGTTGTTACAGCCCGCCTGACATATCAATCAAACGTCAAAATATCCGTGCCGCATTATATACACTAAGTTATTACAAATTATGATACTCATGTTTTTAAACATAGTTTAATCATAAAAGTCAGTGTGTAGGAACAATAAAGCAAATGACATTCGTCTTTGAAAACGACAACGTGCGCTTAGGTAAAGTCCATTTCACGAAAGAAGTCCCGCAGACGCAGCGCTGTATGTCGCGCGACATAATGTTGTTTCACAACTTTTGGCATCGTAAATAAACCTTATAACGCACTAATCCAATAATAAACTCACAAAATATCTACTACAACAAACGCACCTTGATAACATCGACAAACGACAACATGGCCGATCTGTTAAATTTAGTTCCCCAATTGTCCGCGGGACTTCTTTCGTGAAATGGACTTTACAGTAAAGGCGCCTATACAGACAGACAGTTATGAGCAGAAGTTTCAATAAACGCAAGAGATTTAAACATTTAATATTTCTGAGTATGGAACGGACCTAAGTCTAACGGAAATAAGTTTGTTAGGGAAGGACTTCCATGTACCTTACCTTATCTACTACTTAGTACTTTATAATTCCATGCTACTACTAAAGTCATGTTAGCCATTACCGCTCAACTTTGAACTTTATGAGTAGTAAACTGAATTTGAAACGCAACATTGTAGAACTAAGTTATAACTGTGTTAAAACTCTTATAACTTCGACAGCTCCAATAAAAGTTTAAATATATAGTTCACCAAGTAGGGGTAATTCTTGCGAAAATGATAGTTTAAAAATTAAGGCACCTTTTAAAGTTAAATTGCCTACAAAATGTGTAGGTAGCTAAAATAATAAAAAAAAAAGTTTCCTCTTTATAAATACAGTAGAAAGTCTAAAAGAGGATAGCTAGACTGCATTTTCAATATTCCATTATAGGTACCAAAGCCTACTTATCGAAAAAAAAGTATGTCATTCTGCCGGGCTAACACGTTTTATCCTGGACAAAGATGAAGCAGATTTAGTAGACGTGTGGATCGTGCCCTCAACTGTTGGTAAATAAAAATTCGAGACGAAATTTTAATAAACTTTGTGTGGGGTCAAAAATCAGGACTATCAGACCACAATTTGACAGATGTTGTTGTTGACCAACAAACCCTCACAATTCCATTATAACTCCCAACCAGCTCAATTCGTTTGTGCAAATCGCCATTAAGGAGCGGGTGTCCTTACTGCACCCCTCTATTCTGCATTGTTAGTCCTACTGTGCATTGTCTGTATAATAGCTGGCAGATAAGCGCCCAATTATACCCTCGCCCACATGACATGGCCCATACAATGGATTCGTTTACAATAGCACTGTGTAGTTATCCGCATAGTTTTTCTTAGACCCACCTTGTAGATTTGCTAAGATAGTATTTTTATAGTAAATTACGGTTGATAGACGTTGTTTTATTGTTTGTTTCTCACGCTGAGTTGTTAACTCTTTTGGCCCCGTTTATTATGTAGGAGTGTTATTTTTAATATGATGCAAAAAATATTTGAATACTTACATACCTAGGTCATACAAGGACTAAACAATTTACAACATCCACAAAACAATTTAATTTATTAGTCTACTCCATGATGTAAGTACTTACCACTTCCAACTCGGATTACACTAAAAAAAAAAACAATTGTCGAGTATTTATTTTTCGTCTCGCTGCGGTCTACGTCCTTCGGCTGGAGTTACATTCAGCCGTATAAATCTTCATTAGTGCCCGTATCGGGCACGCCGCTGACCGGCCCTTTTACTCTCAACCAATTTATCGGCCGTTCCGTTCATTGGCTATAACTAGACCACTCGAGTATTATTCGGGCTTAGGTATGCCACGCACTACATAAAAAGTGATACCGCGGTCGTAAACTGGCGTCGTGTGTGAATGCCTGATGCCTGTGCACGGCACGCTCTGTGGCGTTGCATTCAGTAAATTAAAAAAAGAACCACGTTTGTTCAAAATTCGAATAGTGTTGTTCGATGTTTTTCGTTTTTTAATTAATTGAATTGCGCATGTTAATGGCTTTACAGTGAAAATAAATTAGCAGAAACAATAAAACCGCTTTACATGTTTGCATAATACATGTATTAACTTGCATCATATTAACAGAATAATACCTTTATTGTTATTTCTTAACGAACAATCTCAACGACAATCAAAGGTCGATTCACAGACTGTATAACGTATAACAGCGAAGGAAATAAAATACGAAACACAGATACTTAATTTATAAGACACATTTGGCAAAGACTCATACAAATACATAAAATAAGATCCCTCGTCCTAGAACACCTTTGATGAAAGAAAATTTACTTGAAAGTCGAACAATCCCTATGGATTAGACAGAAGGAACCCAATCTATTTGGTAAGTACTATAGAAAGTAGATAAACTAGTACAAAGAATTAAATAAGGTCTCTTATTATCCCGTCGGGGCTGCGGGTTGTTCGAAAGAGATACCGCGGCCTCGGCGCAAGGGCTAAGAAGGAACATGGGTGGCTCTTAGTCAGTAGAGTCTGACACTCCCTTCTGCTCTGCCCAAGAGCGGGAGGGGTTATTTGATTATTTTCCACCCGCCAAAAAAAAAACGTCTCTTATTATGTCTGCTGTAAACTGGTGAAGTCTTAAATTTAGCTCAAATGTGAATCATCCGCGCAACTACTTATCTAGGGGCACGGCAGTGCCCCCACCAAGTCGAGCAATAAAGCGCCACGGCTAAACATGTCTATTTGAGGACTAAGTAATTAAACCCAAACCCTATCTTTATTGAAACAGAACCTTTCAGAACATAACCTTTGTGTTTTTTTTTTAATTAAATTTCATTTGACACGTAAACTGACCAGGTAGGGAAAATACGGCAAAAAATTGCACCATTCTGACTGTTTTTTTATCGCCCAAAGAGGATAATATATATTTTTTTCTTTTTACTTGCACTGGCAACACTATTTCCATTCAGATCAGTTGATAGTCTTACCCTTCTTTAGGTAGCAAAACACACACAGAAAAATTAATTATCATGATTACATACAACTTGGATACCACGTAAAGCACTGACAGGCTCAGCTGACAGGGTTTAACTACTAACTAAATTAGTTCTCAACTTTTTGTACCTAATAAATTAATTGAATCCAGCCGGAAGTTCCCAGTCCAAAGTCAAAAGTTTCAATAACACTAACTCCTCCAGCTACAGAGCCTAATAAAAACAGACCAATTTTGTTGAATTATTTGGTAACTGGTACCTTGTAAACAATCATGGGTAGTATTTTTATTTGCCGGTTAAATAAATAAATGTAATGGTCTATCAAACTGTCTGTCTTGCCGAGTAAGCAATTTAGGTATACCTACTTAAAGATAATTCGATTATGAAGTCGTAACCATTTCAAGTTAACTCTATTTCTAAACGTTCCATTTTTTCGGCATCATGCCCACAATATTCGTTTTTGGCAGTTTCATAAGACCCTTGACATTTGAAGTGATGGCCTCCGATCAGCTGACTGTCAAGTCGTGCGATGCTTGTCTGAGCTCGTAGGCATGCTTACTCAACCGAAAAGCGAGCCATAAATATAATTTCACTTTTTAAATCTCATCGGCCAGTGTTCTAAAACTCGTTTAAAAAGTTAAATTATCTGTCTCCAAAAAGTATGTCGTTTAAATCTTTTTGGACATCGCTTATCTGTGAATTTAGTGTTTACTTTGATGAAGGGCCCCATTTGTTGTACTTTTGGTTATGCTGAAGAAATAATAATTGAATGAAATCTAGAGGCCTTTTGTGTTCGGTAATTGAAACCGTAACAGTTGAGTAGTTGAACGAGACAGCCAGACGGTGGACTAATGAGCGGCAAATAATCCGCATTCGTAGGTTTTCTCTTTCAGTGATTAGTCAATATTGATTCTGTAGACGACAATATTTGTTTGTCACCATTCATTTATTTGGATTACTGACAATAAATAAATTATTTGTTGTATAAATCTAGATTCTGTCAGTTTTATAACTAGAATCCAAGCTGTCTGTGAATAAAAAAAAGAAAATCAATTTGAATTTCGAAACACAACACAACCGTCCCATCCACGTCCCATCCGTCGCTACTCCCACTGACCCCTATACTTAACTCTTTAAGCCTTGCACAACGAAATAGGCCAATTTTCCCACAGCTTCCTCATTCCTGTCCCCAATTGGGCAGAGCACAGCTGACCTTTGCTCCGAGCGACTGGCTGGTTGCAGGTATCCAGCACGTGATGCAAGCGAGAGGAACGGGGGCGGCGTGGGAGCGAGGTCGCTTGCACAACTGCACTGCCGCTAAGTCCTTCGTACTTAGTGGTTCGGCTTTGGTAACTGGAATGTCGTTAAACTGTACTAATTTGTTCAGTAGGGCTATGAAAAAAGAGAAGGGTTTTGTCACATTTTGCGTGAGAGAAGTCGGAACATTTTATACATCCTTGAGTGTGACATAGCTAGCACAGACCCAAGTCGTACGTGTAAGACAAAGTCAGGTCTAGATATAACTAGATCTAGACCTAATTACTACGAAGGTAGCTATCCTCATGTAGACTTTAATTTAAGACACAACCTGTGTAACTTGAGATGATTCGTACGAAGATATCGGAAGTAATCGGAAGTAGGTCCGGAATATTTAATGGAATCTGTTTCCTACGAAATTTCTACCAATTGGATTTGGCTTTCACATCGCCCGTAGAGATTACTCATTGAATACCAACTGATACACTCACAACTTTTACTTTCGTTTCCATATTTACGTAAAACATTTATTAACGTAACCCGCAGCGATAACTGTAGGTAACCAGAAACACGATGGATAGACAGTGTGAAGGAGTATATGGCTAGAAAGTAGGAGACTACTGAGGTGACGAGTAATAGAGGAGAATGGGAGAAGAAAACAATATGCTGCGCCGACCCCAAATAAATTAGGAAAAGGGCAGGAGAGTCATAATTTACTTCATACTGTCATAAAAAAAAACTTTGAAGTCACTGCACGACAATCGCTCTATTTGAATCAGTTCGAAATTCGAATCTAAACTTCTGCTTAACATTCTATGCGGATAAGGCACAGGTACTGTATTCTATTCAGCCAACCTGCCTGGCCATGGAACTCATTTCGCAACTCTTTAGGTCAAGACAGGTGAACATTGTTGATCTAACTGGTTTCTGTGTTAGATGCAGATCCTTTGTTCCATATGAGGATATGCGTAGTCTAACGTGGGAGGTGTGTAGGCAGCTAGGTATTCTTTAGATAGGACATCGATCAATGCTTCCATTTATTGCAACACTTCCTAGATAGCTGTTATCTGACGTTTATTTGTGTTTGAATTGAACAGTGCATTCATGGCGGAAAGTCATTCTAAGATCATAAGGTTAAAATTTGATGAGAAGTAAACTTTGCGACTGGTTTGGTCTTGGTAATTAGAATTTTAAAACAAATAACTTTATTTAAGCTTTTACAGAATAAACTTTCGCAAAACAAAAAAATATAATAATATGCTAACTACTACTGGCGACTTTATACGAGAGGATTTTTCAGGAATAAATAGAAGCCTATGTTCTTCCCGAGGATATAATCTATCTTCTTCTCAAACATAACGATCCAATCGGCCGTTTAGTAGAGAAGAAGTACCTAACAAACAAACAGAGTTACTGTTGCATTTATAATAAAAGTTAATTTTGTATTCAAGTAGACTTGGAATAACCCATTCAAACACTTAAGCCTAAGATAATCTTTTGATGGCTTTAAATATTAAAAATATATAAACGACAATTTTATTGTATGTGATTCTTCAAGGCAAGTAGTTATTTTAACCATATAAAGCCATATGTACCTCAACCATAAGAACAAAGTAATTAACATTACATTAAGACATACTCACTACATTATATAAGGAAACCTACTTTATTTTTAAGCAAAGCAGCAGTCCAGTAATATTATTAAGTCATTAACAAGTGCTTAAAGGGCGTTGTGTTAATACATCAATAAAAAATTTAATTAACTTCAAAGGACTCTATGGTCATAAATCCATTGATTTACTTCTATGGTTTGAATTGTTTCGATTAACGTAACTTTGCGTTGATTAAAGCTGATGTAATTATATTAGCGTTCTCTAAATTAAATTATGTAAACCGTCAATTTACGAGAAGATACGTACTTAATTAATGCTGAGTCATTGAATATCTCATCTCATAATCGTGTCATAGAATATGGACTTACCTAGCTATCTTACTAAAATAATGATCGAAAAATATTACAAAAAATTCGAATTGGACGTCTCCTACTCGTATAACCAAAACCGCAACATAACACACCTCAATATTTTATACCTGCGTTTTCGTACATGTACTTTTTCATAGATCCCCCTATTTCTCGACCTACCCGAACACACTGACTACGCGCACAATGATTGTCTTTCCTGAAAATCACAAAGCGTGGCATCTCAAAGCACTAACAGTTCAGGAGCTACTTACAGTGAAAGCTAACAGCTGCGTTCAAAACAATAACCAAGTCCTCACAGTGAGTCCTTTGAATAATTTCTGAACGAGTCTGTCACCCTCAAACTTTGACAGTTATGTTGTCTTCCCTTGAAATTAGGGTTAACATCCGTTCAGATTTTTCCGGACATTTCTGGGTTTTTAGCTGCCCCATGAGCCGCTCCGGACTTTGGCCATTCTCGACATTTGTTCGGACTGTTTGAGTTTATTAGGATGCGGTAAGGTAGCCTGCGAAAAACAGTTTTTCTTACGTTTTTGCCAAAATATACATCCTGAAATAATGATAAAAACATTTACATAATGTACATTAATTACAATTGACTCCAAAAAGTTCGTCCGCATCGCTGTCAACTTGTTGTCAACGAAGAAACTGGCCAAAGGACTGGCAGTATTACCACGTTGGATACCCATGCCGATTCTTTGGCTGAAAATTTTACTAAGATAACATTTATAAAAAGTTGAGTAAGTATCTATATTAGACTTTTTACAAATACCCCGTTACGTGCTTTTTGTCAGGACTTTTTAAAGGCCCATCTGGTAACCCTACTTCCACTTCACCTTGTAAGATTTGTGCGTCTTCCATTCTGAGTAGGTATCACTTTAGTCACTGTTCACGGAATTGAGAACAAGTTTGGTAATTAGAATTAGTATTATTAATTCTGTTGTGTAGAACTGGTGTAGTGTTAGTTGCTTTGAGTATTACAAGATATATGCGTAACGTTTTAAAGAATTTGTATCACATTGTCTGACTTAAAACGAAATGTCTTTAGAATGTGTACTGCTATCTATTAAATTCTTTCTTGTGCCTTGGCTCTTTGTCTACTTATTTTGAACAAAACTGATGCTGCTGTTTGTTCGCATTTTTCAGCTCTTACAAATAAAACAGTTGTATTATTTTCATGTACCTATACAAAATAAGTAAGGTACCTAAAATGCTTTGACAAACGAGTTTTTGTGGTTGTGTTGGGAGGAGGACATGACTAGCCATATTCAGAACTATCGTTCTGAATATGGCTAATCATGTCCTCCATTATATTTTAATTATTTATGTTATACATTCTTTGTGCAAGCGTTGCCTGAGGTGCTTGTATGACTACATTTGTATGAAAGCAGACGAGGCAAAAGGAGTAAATACTAAATAATGATGGTAGCAGATGGCGTTCTGTGGTTTCTGCCTACCCCTATGGGGAAAAGGCGTGAGTTTATGTATGACATGTGTATGTAGGTACTTGCCTCGCTAAATACGGAATAATATTGAAAAACAAGCATTTACACCTTCCTCATGCTAATAAGTTCCTGACTTCAACTCATTTAAAATACAATTTAATTCGACAGTTTACCTCTGAATTAAATAAAAGTTAAAAATAAGCGGTCGCGGACGCGGTCGCTGCAGGTACTACATAGCTGTTTATACATATTCTACTAGAATACCACATAATTTTTCCTGAAATGAGGTATATTTACTTGATTGATTTAATATGCTCAAAGCCCCTCATACATCACGATTGCCTAAACTTTTACCTTTCAGAAGCTATTACGTAAGTTACGTGATTAAATTTCAGCCTAGGCAAACAAAGGAAGGTCGACTGCACACTTATTTCACAAAGGTATAGGTACATTAGACGGATGTCTTATGTATTCAGAATGTTTGCATTTTACATAACGTGGCATAAACTGCTATTAATTATAACGCATCGCATGACGTCTTGTTGTATTTTAGCTAGTGACGCATCATTGGAATCAGGCCACTAAATACGAATTGCGGTCTGATCTTATTTTGCTGTGGAACGGCCTTTTGAACCTAAAAAAATATTTTATAAATAGCTTTACTTCTTCATAAATTGGCTACCCGATTTTTAAATACGTATTTTCACGGTTCTTGAATACAATAGCTAATGTTGGTCACGCCTATAAGTTCAAGAGCGATTGCACTGAGTCATAATAACATCAAAACAAATGAGACTATTCATTAAATCGAAAGTCAGGATATGGTTAGGTTGCTATCATGAGAAACGTCAGATTAACGACATAAATTCTTAAAAAAATAGGATGCTATAACTTCGAATACAATTAAAAAAAACACCACATATAACGTTCCATTGATGATTCAAATAAGTACAGAATGTCAGCCGTAGACTTCCTAAAAGAAACAAATATGGCGGCGTAATCTAAACGCCGCCAGCTCCATATATGGACGATTGTACGGTAAGAGGGAAATAATGTAGATCGCTTGAATGAATGCTATGTCCTCTGCTAGCGTGGGCACACGGCCTGAGTAAGATTTGATTACGCGCGGGACAAAGGCGATGTTCCATGATTTGTATTGTAGTGTGTTGCTAGCCAAAAATAACGTGAAGACGAAATAACTTTGAAGACGTAATAAGAAACATTTGTATTTTACTGGTCAATTTATTACATTACTATAGTAGTAGCGTGAGAAACACCACCTAGACTTATATCAGATAGATAAATAACTATTAAAGAAGTCTTTAAAAGACCTTTTATTTCCTCAACTTTTACTTTTCACATATTCTCATAACCTTTATTTAATATTTCATCGCTTAGCTAACAGTTTCACCTAAAGTCGGCATCAAAAGTCAAGTTTACGCATGGTTGGGCGCCATGCTATCGTGTCGTCCACGTCACGTGACCGTCACGGTCAATTTACGATGGCCATATAGTTCACTCTCACCCGCTTTGATATTGGCTATGGTAGACAAGTACTTACCTACGCCGCCGTAGTCGGTATTTGGTCATGTGAGAATTCAAATGTGTAAGAAATTGCGTGAAATAATTGAGTTATGTAATTACCTATAGCAAAAGTTTATGATGTGCGTAATTGCTATTTTTTATAGCTTCAGTCTGGGGAATTTTTAAATAAAAGTTACGGTGAGGTTTTTAATTAATGGAATATATATTTTTTTGTTATCAGCAAGAATTCTTCAAGTTTCTGTCTTGACAAACAAATTCTACGAAGGACCTACGAACTATAATACTTAAACATATCAAGAAAGCTTTATTTAAATATTCTTCTATGATCATCTTTATAATGATAATATCCATAAAAGTATCAAGTTATTGTAGGGCTGTTTCATCTTAGCCTTAATCGATTCAGACACCACCCAGAACCCTAAAAAGGTAGGTGGATATCTAAATTGAAAGCGAAAACTATTTGCTACAAAAAAATAAACGTATACTTATCAATATTTATTTCGTTTCTCATCGCAATAAATAACAGGCAACATCGCTTCCACTTTCAAAGGCCACATTTTTCAAAGTTGGCAACTCCGCGCCGAAAATCCAAATGTTGGCGATCTATTTCTAAGTAATAAGTTCGGATCACGAAGCTTTCGGCACCAAATCAATCTGAACTAGAGATATCAAAGAGCTTACAAGATCGAAGATTAAATCCTGGAGTTTGGCAACATTGAGACATTTTCTTTTTTTATCTTTCGGCCACCTTGACTCCGTTGTTGCGTGGTTAGAGCCGCATTCGCAGTGCGTGGGTTCAAGATCGCTTGATAACATTGCAACAGCTTTCATTATTGGCTAAATATATTAAGTTCTTTATTAAACGGGGTTTTATTATACTTTCAAAGTTTTTTGCTCCTTCGTTTAAATAAAACGTGGTGTAATCTCTTTTAAACGGTTGTTGCGTACTTTACGAAGCGTATGCAAGCAATTTCTTAGCTTATTAAGATAAAAGAGTTCATATAATAAAAACTGAAGAAATATTGTGCAGAATCAACTTTATCTGATAACCTTTCTGCGTGGACTGTATGACCGGCTGAGAATATTTTACGTAAATGTGGAATAATAAATTAAGTAAATTATATTTAAAAACTTTCGCTACGTAGTCTTGTTACCTTGTTATGTAGTCCCCGTTAAATTCACATTGAGTAACTGGCAACATAAAAAACAAGTGGTATTTCGACAACTGTAACGAATAGGTACCTACTTTCTGAAAGTAGAAACGTAATCCCAAGTTTACAAACCATTTCCCGAAACGTACCTACCGCGAACTCCCGAGTTCCCCGACCCATCGTAAGCTACCATAATAATAAACAAATGACTATCCTAACCTTCACCATCTGTACAATATCCTGCACTTAACATATTGACTTTGACACACTTATCATATATTACTACATGATATCACATCTGAACAAACATCACGAAAGAAAAGGTAGGTATCGCGAAAGCGTTCATAAATACATAATTTCGCCATTCTCCTGCCTTATCTCAATTTATTTGGCGTCATCGGCGCAGCATGTCTTCGTCTTCCATACATCTCTATATTCGTCATCTAAGCAGTCAGTAATTCTTTTCCAACAGTACTACACACAGTCCATCCATCGTTTTATTGAACCTTTTTTATGGAGGGTGGAAAGTGAATAAATGACTCCTCCAGCTCTGGCCGGAGCGGTAGGGAGTGTCAGACTTCCACTGACTAAAAACCACCTATGTGCCTTCTTAGCCCTTTGTGTTCGAAGCCGCGGTATCTCGAACAATAATTATCAATTAACTAGCTTGTGCCAGCGGCTTCGCCCGCGTTGAGTCGATAATTGTCGCACGGGATCATACTACTGGTATAAAAAGTATCCTATGTGTTAATCCAGGTTATAAACTATCTGTGTTCTAAATTTCATCCACGTCCGTTCAGTAGTTTTTGCGTGAAAGAGTAAAAAATATCCATCCACCCATACATCCTCACAAACTTTCGCATTTATAATATTAGTAGATTAACAATATCCTTCGAACAACCCGCAGCCCCGACTTTCTTGTTCTTCCCCTTCTCTTAGAGTCATCCACATTCATGCTAAAACTTTCCTAACTTCAAGTCTGTAATTACATATTAATAGCAAATGTCTATTAATTGCTATTCACTTGCATACTGCTGTAATAGAGCGGAAAGTAGTAAGAGCTTGTAATTATTGATTGTAGTGCGTTTACCATGCATTCCTACTCGTAATATACTAGCTTTGATAAACGTGAGGTACCGGTTTTTGTCTGGCTCGAGAGATTCTAAGAATAAGTATCACAAATATGATATTGATATCTCTGGAACTAGAAAAAGGTTATCCGAGATTCCTTTTATTCCAATATTCATATTGGCTACCATAGACAATAATATTAGTCTACAGTATAGACAGTCTTTTTTTTAAGGGATTATCAAATGACTCCTTCCACTTTGGAGGAGCAAAAGGGAGTGTGAATCTCTTACTGACTAAAACCCATCCTTGTTCTGTAATGTTTGTGTTTTTCTATACCTATGGGTTTTTATTTCTAATTCGCTGCTGGAGTTAGGAGTAGGTTGTATAAGTAATTGATACCTCCTTGTACCTCGTTATAAATTGATTTTATTTTTTAATGTTCTAGAACAAAATCTTGAAATTTAAAAATGTCACGTTGAATGTAACGTTACAGTTCCTCCTAATGCCCTTTATGTTCCAGGACCGCGGGGAATCTTTCGAACAAAGTTCGTAACCCTGGCAGGCACTGGCCCTAGCTGTCCCTGACTACTATGCTGACATATATTTGAGGAACGTGTGGAACACAAATCAACTAAGTCTTACAACCTCTGCCATCTCACCTCCTCAATGGGTAGGCAATAATTTCCAAAGACCAATTATCTAGAAAGCCAACGTGAAAACATCTCTTTAATTACCCTAACAAGCCGAAACAAGCTCTCTATGATCCCTCAATTAAGATTACATAAAACTCTATTTGGTTTACGCTCACGGGGCACTTCCCGCCGAACTTCATTGTTCTTCAGCGGCACAGTTTCACACGCTCTACATATCTACTTACATGGAAAGCGATGTACATACAATATACTACTATATAGCCATTTTATACATGAGTAATCATAATTTTGTTGCATGAATGGACGCGGCAGAGAGGAATGTCCATTGTGGGCACGCGTCGTGCTCAGCTTTCAATACATTTATATTCAATCGGTTTTTACAATACAGTTTGATTGTAATGGAATCGTGATAAACATACAAGGGCGGCCGGCTGAGCATGAATTTCGTCGAAGCCAGTCTTCACATAGGATAACATCACGCCTGTAAAACCTAATAATATACCCACATTCCACTAGTTATGTTTAAGCCCCATGTAATAGCAGCGAGCCTATTGCCATCAACTGGTCCCAATCCAGACTCTAACCCCGAAACCCAAAATCATTTTACTCAACCCGAGAACCCATGACAGGATCTCATGCAGCAGCAGTCAAAAAGTCTAAACCACTAGACCAACCACGAGAAAGCCAGGAGTCGAGGAAATCAGTCTTCATCAAAATAAATTGACCTAACGGTATTCCAATAAAATTAATCTAAAACTCAATACCCATTTCGGACAAGTCAATATTATCTTTAGACAATAAACTAGTTATTTTAAATGATTAAACACTTAATCAAACTAATAAAAAAAGACATTAAACAAAATGACTACACACTGTTTCTGAATTTATTATGTCATAGCGATAACCTCTCGACCTTACACACGAGAATAGCTTTACTATCTTCAAAAATGAAATGTTCTTCCAACCCGAGCTTTGAATTTATTACCACAAATAAAAATATTAAATTACATAGAGATCCTCTTTGCTTAATGGAAAAGAAAATTAAATGGGCGAAGGAATACATACGGAGTATTCTTCACCAAAACAGCAATTTCTCGAGGGATTACAGAATAATATGTTATTGTGGGTCTAGACGGGAAAGTTATTAAAGTAACTATAAAAATATGGACTGCTGTAACAAACTTCGAAAGTTACATAAAGTGGAAGTTTCAACGCTAGTTTGTTGGGTAAGATAACATCTGAACCCTAACATATAGTAATACGAAACAACAATTTATGTAAAAGACCAGAGGGCCTTAATTCGAGCAACGATACCATCAACAATTTCCAGCTTTTCGGGGATCGAAATAGATAGACGAACTTTCATCTATTTGGTAACGGTATGACAACCGGGATCAAAAGGCTCAATGTAGGTTGTTTCCTCTCCTATCACGACTATAAACACTTCGATATTAAAATTATTAAAATAAACTCCATTTCAATCCATCAATATACTCATCGCGTTTAAAAATTCCAATCTCTGGAAGACTTTTAATAATATCGTTCATTGCGAAAGCAATTTGGACCGCAGTCGTCTCAATGCGACAGTTTTTACTGATAAAGAAGCTCGATGCGATTATAAGCGAGGCCTTCGTCTGTGCCATTGTTTAGACAGCTGTATTTAACAGATACCTACGTATTTACTACATTATTTTAGCCTTTATGTTGTAGATGTGATCAAACTGCTTTGTATTCAAACGTTTACGAGTTGAAATGGGATAGAGACATGGTTTAATCATCATCAGCTAACAGCAGTCCAATACTTTATATATCTTTTTGGTATACTAGCTCTTGCTCACATTTTTGTTCCTGTTGAACGAATAATAACTCACGAGAATGTTTTAAATGTAGCATAAAATATTCGGAGATAATGTAGCTTCCCGTTAGTGAAAGAAATTTTGGAATCGGATCAGTAGTTCAGAATACTACCGTAGGTTGGTTGATTTGTGATTTCCACTCAACAACACGTTTTCTCTGTTCTTCTAAAGGTAATATGTCCAACCCATTCCTACTGCTACTTTCTGCTTGCTTTTTATATGGGCTATGCTGACATGGTTCAAATGTTTTAGTCAGTGTTAACACTGCATAAGCTGAAACTTTATTTGTCATGGGTTTTCTACGTCAAAATCTGGAGCTCTTTTACAAAAATTGCGAAAAACGAAAGTATGTTAGGCATAGGCATATTTCGAAGCGTGAACAATGAAACGTTCAATGTACTGTAATTTTCAAGCAAAACATGACTGTTTTCTACAAATGAACAGAAGTGTTCTTGTATTGTATTGTATGACTATGAGTGTACCAGTAACTAATTTTGTAATTCGTCACCCGCTATATTTTGTGTTTTAAGCACACAACTTTTGTTCATTCTTTGATGCTGAAACGACGCAAATGTCAAAATGATTTTTAAAGTGAATTTCTACAAAACTTGCCAAATAATAATAAGTATGTTTATTTCCAATATCTCAAATGTTTGTCGATCTCTCTGAAGCTCATCTGAATCAATTTCGCTCAAACAAAATATTTAAATAACATTGCAAACACGTAAAAACATCTGCTTTATATTTAAAATTATTCCCGATTTGTTTCTAAGTTATTTTTATTTTAAATCAAGATCAAGATCAGAAAACACTGTGAAAACAAGTTATTTAAATGAGAATCCTCGTGGACATCGAAACTGTTAATTCGTGAATTTACAATTTAAATACATTCCTCGGGTCGTTTCTAGTGGACATAATAATATGCTTAATTATATTTGATTAAATCGTGCTTTTCCATTTTATTAACAAAATATTGTAAAAGATAAATATTATTTATCTTTTACATAAGCCACAAAGTTTTCTACCCACAACATTGCGGAGTCCTTTTGGACAGCATTCATTCTTTGAGTCCAGCAAGACCGCAGACTAAAAACGAAACTGTTGTAATACGAGCACTATAATATCGTTCATCTCACACTAATATTAATGGTTTGTATTGTGTGCCTTCCGCTTATCTCGGCCTTGCTTACTTTTTTCAATATAGTTTGTGGGTTGTTTTATGGTAAGTGGCTCCCGAATGGTGACATTCAAAGGTTCCATTATTGGATTAATGCTCCTGTACACAATGGGAGATGATGGCGCTCTGATATAAATAATTTATGAACCGTTAAATTGTCCCTAAAATATTCACAGAATTTCAAACCAAAACTTCAATTTTATGTACAAATGTATTTTACGAAATGGCAACACAAAAATGTTTTCCTCACAGATTTATGTTTGAATAATATTTGCTATTTTCGACGCGGGTTGTGAGTCAATGACATATGAGTATGACAGCACATCACTTCGGCGCCATTGCGATGTTAATGAACCTAAAACATTCAGCTACAGCGGGATATATGATCAGATTAAGGGATAAAATCAGAATAACAAGCAAACATAATTAGCAATAAATATTAAAACGGTTTTCCGTATAATAACACGTTACCAATTACTTTCCGCTAGTGTTTGCAGCATGAGTGCGCTATCGACGCCACCGAGCTTTATAAACGAAGTTTTACGCTACTAAAAATAAAGCTATAGCAATAAGTTAAGCGATTTAATAACTTTATTCAGTTACCGTAACTGTTAACCGTCACTAATAGTCTCAAATGACCAGGCATCTAAACAATCAAGAGTTCAGCTTATTAAGGTGATAAATTGAAGTGCTTATACACTGTATTTTGTTATATTTCTGTGTGGATAATCCTCATCATGGATGTCCTCCGCCCTGGGGCGAGGGGAGGGGTCTGTCAGAGTCTAACTGACAAAATCGAGGGATCATGGGAACTAGTACGCCTTGCACGATTACCGGCTAGTGCCGGGGCCCGGGCCTGATGCCTCGTCAAGTCCGCGGCGGGAGTGACGTGTAAGTGCTTATATACTGCCACCCAAACGAGCTTTTCCTAGACTTGGAAGGTCATAATTGTAGTGTATACGAGTATCTATTTAAAAGATATGTAAACACTGTCTCACAACCACAAGTGGTCAGGGGAGCTCTCACTAATGACATCTGTCAGTTACATGATGGCGGGAAGTGAAGTGATCCTGGACTAAGGCTTGGTGGTCTGGTGTGAGCCTGTGATACTTAGTTAATTGTAAAATCAACCGATTAGGTCTGTTACTAGTGGATACTACAATAATCAAAAGTGACGTCCAAATCACCAATGTGCATGACTGTCATTAGCTAAAGAAATTTGGGCTCGCTTGTTGATGATGACCAGTAGCTTATTAGGTAAATCAGAGTTGGGGGATTATAGATAACATTGCTTTCTAGGGAATTAACCTCGCGTCTACATGAAGTCGGTAATAAATAACAACTGTGTAACCAATAAAGTTATTAATTACATAATGTGACCGCAAAAGTTATCATCATCTGCCTAGCCTTTTCCCAACTATGTTGGGGTCGGCTTCCAGTCTAACCGGATGCAGCTGAAATACCAGTATTTTACATGGAGCGACTGCCTATCTGCCCGCAAAAGTTATCTGCCGCTTTAATTAATTAGCACCAGTAAAACTGGTAGACTAAACTAAATCATGAAAGCAAAGAGTCTCGGAACACTCTTACTAATAAAATTGTAATTTCGAATGATTAGGTTATAGAAAGCGATTTAGAAAGGGTTTAGCACCCCAGCGGAAATTATAGGCGTGTGTAAACTCCGTGTTTATGGATATTAGTTTGTGCGATGTATGGCGGTAAGCTGCCAGTGTTGCAAGACTTTAGTATTACTCCCATGTTTTATAAGGTATGGCAGTACCGGTAATTGAATGGTACACTTATTTGATTGCAGCATGCTGTTGATTTATTCTCTATTTTATTTTCCGTTTTGATGTTTATTGGTCATCTGTTTGTGTTAATGGTTTTATAAATGAAGACAGGTTTTTCATAACCTCTTTTTGCCGCTTTGCGTTCAAACGACCTTTCACGAACTCTTGCCATTAAAGAAAGGTTAAAAGCATAATATGATTACAGCCAAAGTGTCGACCCTTAAATAGTTATAAGCTCGTCGAAAACATTTTAAACGAAAGTTACATTGGCAAATAAATCAATGAAAACAGTAAGTACATAAGAATATTTACAATATTTAGTTCTCAAAATATTTGCCCAACACATTGTATTTTTCACATGATGTTTCATAGTTATTCTGTGACGTCTTCTTAAAAACTGATGTTTTTGACTAAACAACTGACATTTGAGTGACACGACTCACAATAAAAGTGTTAATTTATTAGATATTTTATGTTTCGAACATATTCTACGATGATTTATTAGCAGCCTTGGAATCGCATCAGGAAACTGAACTTTATCTACTTAGAAGTAAGTAGGTGTATTATACTACGTCACGATTCAGCTTATTTCAACACAGAATTAACACTGCCATCAAATCACTTGTTCAAATAAAGAGGCTCCTCGCAGTAAGATAAAAACATGAGAATTCGTAAAATTGTGTTTAACCGTCTCATTACGTCGTCTAAATATAATTTGTCGGTAATGGTTCGGCTGTAATTTCTGTTAGGGAATGTGGCTAAAAAAAAAAATTGCTGATGGAAAAACCCAATAACACTTGGCCCGACCGGGAAATCAGTAACTAACCATTTGACAGTTAATTGATGGACACTATGATAGCCACTGACATTAAAAAAGATATGCAATAGCCCTGCTGGACAGCACTGTAGTTCTCTTTTTTTTAAATGGTGGCTGTGATGTTGACGACACATCTCCAACGTCAGCCATTGTGTGCATGATTCTCGTACCATCACACGCCAGTACCGGATCCAACGATAGAGCAAAACCTTCCGAAAAGTCGTTTCAAAGTCATCGATGCAGGATCCAGCTAATAAGGTGTTACGGAAATGATAATTCAATTATTTTGGAAGCTAGACAGTAATTAACAATAATAAAAACACTATTTACGGTGTCTAGAATTTTTTAATTTCCTATTTTTTTAAATGGTTGGCAAGGTTGCTTGCTTGATGAATCAAGCAGTAATTAAAAGCAAATTATACGGGGATTCGCGGTAATTCTGATGTTCAATGGTGTTGATTAAATTCTAAATCCCTTGGATGAAAAACAAGCATACACTTAACAAATGTTTAAATCATAAAGTAGGTACACTATTCAAGTGTGTAATTTTTACTTAACCCGTCATGTGTCCCACTGCTGGGTAAAAGCCTCAAAATGTGTCATTCTCTTGCCTTTATCCCAATTTATTTGGGGTCGGCGCAGCACGTCTTCCTCTTCCATACTACTCTGTTACTCGTAATCTCATGAGATACCTCCTTACTCGCCATTTCATCCTTTACCCAGACCAGCGATAGTTTCTTTGCGATACATTCATACTCAAAACTTTCCTCACGATATTTGTATTAAGTATACCTACTGAAAATTAACAACCCGCCGCTCATGAAAACACCGAAGTTAAAAACAAAAAGTAAATAATTGTGCAATCTCAGTTACACTAGAGCATTAAGAACACAAGTTTTTACATCGTATATTGTCCACAAGTAGTCTGCATATTCATGTCAAGTCATACTTAAGTCTTACTTTTGTCTTTGTAAACATGTGGTGTTCCACACACGACAGAAAATGTAGCCACTAATAAAATATTGATCAATTGAGATTGATGGAGGCGCTTGCTTACCTGTGCTTCAGCACATAATGTTCGGAACTCTTTGCTTACGAGAGATGTGGCGAGAATTTTTAGGAGTAAGTCATAAAATATTTAATTTTGTTGTTCGCAACTTGGAACGACAGGATTTGATTTTGGAACGTGAAAATGCCCCTAAATAATAAAGTCCATTTCACGAAAGAAGTCCCGCAGACGCAGCGATGTATGTCGCGCGACATAATGTTGTTTCACAACTTTTGGCATCGTAAATAAACCTTATAACGCACTAATCCAATAATAAACTCACAAAATATCTACCACAACAAACGCACCTTGATAACATCGACAAACGACAACATGGCCGATCTGTTAAATTTAGTTCCACAATTGTCCGCGGGACTTCTTTCGTAAAATGGACTTTACATCTGCACGGTCTGCACCTCTGATTTTAAATGACAGCTGTCAAAATGACACTGATCTTTATGATTGCTTTTAACATTATGGCCGTTGTAGGATTGCACGGCTCAATAAAGACCTGTATTTTTAATACTATTCATAATTCAAAACAGAAGAAAATCAATTTGGCCTCGGAAGTATGATTACGGCAGAGACGATTCAGTGTTTCAGCGTCTAGCCCCTGGGGGAATATAGCGCCAAATTTTGATCACGTGCTGTTGTGAACACTACAAGTAGTCGCGGGGCGCTGACTTGCGATGTTGAATTACCCCCTCGAGACTTGCTAAGACACTGCACAGAGGCGAGATTTGCTAAGGTACTGTTAGCTAGAACTGTAGAAACTGGAGTTTCGTCATAAATATCTTCAAAAGTGTACTACACTAAGATGCTGGCAGTGATAGTATACTTAAGTCTTGTTGATCATCATCATCTGCCTAGCCTTTTCCCAACCATATTAGGGTCGGCTTCCAGTCTAAGCGGATGCAGCTGAATACCAGTATTTTACATAGAGTGACTTTGACCTTCACAACCCAGTTATAACTGGGTAATACGATATATCTTGGTGAGGTTGGGTGTCAGACTTTCGGCACACTGACTACCTGTAACGACTGTCACAGATGTACATCTGACAGACGGGACCGACGACGGCACAGAGTAAACTCGATATGCAAGGAGAGATCCCGTCGGGGCTGCGGCTCCCGTCGGGGCTGCAGGTTGTTCGCAAGAGATACCGCGGCCTCGACATGAAGGGCTGCGAAGGAACATGGGTGGTTTTTAGTCAGTAGAAGTCTGACACTCCCTTTCGTTCTGCCCAAGAGCGGGAGGGGTTATTTGATGATTTCCCACCCCCAAAAAAAATAAAAAATAAAGGGAGATCACCCATCCACGGGCTAACTTAGGCAAGCGCGGCTTAACCTTATGATGGGCCACAGCGGTTGTTGTTATTTTGTCACGAGCTCCTCCAGTAGGTATTAATAAATAGTTCGTACTATTATATATAATAATTCGTACTATTGTCTTGTTAATAAATAGTAATAACAAAACAATAGTACGAATGTTTACTACATGAATAATTTCAATGCTCATTGATCAACAACGTAACATCATAATGCAACCTTCACGTTGAACCCACACAGTTAAATTAAATAACGCCCATTAAATGTTACCAAAATCCCATAATCCAAGTATGACGGGTTGCTAATAAAATGATAACTTATGCAACGGCCCACGGACGTGTGAAAGTGAAAGCATTATAAAACCGACGCTATTTTAATCTCCGTAGCGGCGCGAATTCCAAGTTACGGACTCTCTTCCTTCTCAATACGAATTGAATGTTTGAAACTTATACCTACCTATTGATGTTACCTGTTCAATGTCATTTGGGATGCATTGAATGAGCCTTCAGTAATAATTACACAGGGAACTCATTGGACCGATTGCTAACCTTGGACTTGTGTCGAATTGAATATGGGAAACTATTTTATACCTTTTAACTATATAATATAACTATAAAATAAAAACGGCGGCGTTGGAGTAAGGACTCCACAAAACAGAGTGATGCTCTGTGTGTTTTGCAGTGACTTTGTGTCGAGTTCCAGTAGTGCGCGTAGCAAAAGACTAAGAAAGAGACAGATCTGTCTGCACCTAACAATTTAAATCTCACAGAAATGGATTATCACGGAAGATATCCCGAGAGTGACAGTATAAGTTTAGTTATAAACCGTGAAAGCTTAAAACAGTATTCAAATCATCCCGTCGGGGCTGCGGGTCCCGTCGGGGCTGGAAGTTGTTCGCAAGAGATACCGCGGCCTCGACATGAAGGGCTAAGAAGGAACATGGATGGGTTTTAGTCAGTAGAAGTCTGACACTCCATTTCGCTCTGCCCAAGAGCGGGAGGGGTTATTTGATGATTTTCCACCCGCAAAAAAAAAAAAAAGTGTTCAAATCATCAATATATTATAGTTTCCGCAAGAGAACATACCTTTGTTTTACTTTGGAAGACAGAATAGCATACCTACCGTTATACATAGAGAGCACATGCATATTTTTTATTATTTGGGACAAGCCCACCATTCTATTCCCAAACCACTGTAACTCCTGTAAGCCAGAATTAAAAGTGGCGACCACAAGAAAAGCACCGAGACAAGCCGGACGAAGTCCCAGAGAAACGATTTAACTGTCTTGGATCCCGCAACGAAATTAATCAAAAAAGAATAGCGGAGGAGTAGGAAAAAGATAATTTCCACTTCCCTCCATATCAGCAGGAGACAGAACAGAACAAGGCCAATAGCCACACAGGATATGTGTAGCTACTATCGAACACCGGATCAATCAGCCGTCACACGCTGCACACTGCGATGCATGAGTGATTGCCACTGCAGGACACAGGCTCTCCCAAAAAGGAACAAGATTATTCATCACGTAGACTAGCAGCTGTTGACCATTGTTATCTACTATAGCATTATTTATTAAATACGCGTTACGATTGTTTTAACGAACAATCGCAGCAAAACGTAAATAGAGCATCCGTTAAGTTTTTGTCGAGAGGAAGGGAATTACATACGTTCAGAATTTTAGCTTAGTGTCCGGAATGCGTGGGAGTTGTAAAACATTGAAATCTGAAACTTAGTTTTTTTTTTAATTTTATTCAATTTTATTTACATCTCTTCTAAGCACCGAAAGGGTTTCCTACGCTTAGCTATGGAAAGCCATTCCGATATTTTATCTCACTTCTATTATAAACTAGCTTGTGCCAGCGTCTTCGCCCGCGTGGAGTTCGATAATTGTCCCACGGGATCATACTACCGGGATCAGAAGTATCCTATGTGTTACTCCAGGTTATAAACTATCTGTGTTCTAAATTTTATCCATATCCGCTCAGTAGTTTTTGCGTGAAAGAGTAACAAACATCCATCCATCCATACATACATTCTCACAAACTTCCTCATTTATAATATTCGTAGGAAGTAGGATTAGTAGGATGTGATTTTTGTGAGTTATGGATGGATTATTGATACTCATTCATGCGAGAACAACTAAACGGACATTGACGAAATGTGACACACAGATAGGTTATTCACATAGAATAGTTTTTTGGTATGATTCCGTGCTTCAATTACCGAGTACCACGAGTGCGAAGCCGCGTGTATAATGAAAAAATGGTATAAATTCACAAACAGACATAATCACCATAAATAAAACATATAGACATTACACACACGCGCCCCAATTGCTGCAAATTAGGTAACCAGCGGGTGCAATAAGCAAGTTGATGATAATTCAAGAGCGTGAGTGCGAACATTAACCTGTTACCACCAGCATATAATCAGCCACCGAGAGGTAAGCTCACACTACACTAAACTAATAAGGAAGGAAGTGAAAGCCACGATACACCGCTTCAATTTATTTTGACAAGCCATAAATCGACTCTAATCATTCATAATAAGATGGACAATCGTTCAGATTACTGTTATGTAATCAGACATGTGTTCGCTTATGATATTGATTAGGTAGACGAAAGTTTTTACGCTGGTTTGGATCTCTCTTCCATGCTAATCGGATATTGAGAATTAGCTACTTATATGGCTTGGTATGGCAAGTTGAAGTTAGCAAGATTGACTCCTTGATTGAATGACAGGTTTTCGGTCTCTAATTAAAGAAAGAAAAAAGAAAAGGTTAGGGACAGGAGTATATAAGGATTGTAGCAGATGTTCCATGGTTTCTGCTTACCCCGATGGGAAAAACGCGTAAGTTTATGGTATGTAAGTAAAGAAAAAAATATTGGTATTTCGTAAACTGAGTCTATAGTTCCATTCATCACTTGCCAAGCCTTTTCTGAAATATGTTGGGGTCGGTTTCAGGCCTAATCGGATGCAGCTAAATACCAGTACTTTACATCTGACCTCCACAACCCAGTTTGTACTGGAAAATATGATACCGCTTGGTAAGACTGATTAGACCTGGTAAGACTGGTTGTCAAATATCTACAATTGACAGCCGGGGCCAACGGCATAACGTGTTTTCTGAGGCACGGAGTACACTCGGCATGTATCGGGTGGTCACCCATCCACGAACAAACTTAAGAAAATAACAGCCGCTTGAGTCGATCTTCTCGATTGACTCGAGCGCCAGTTATTTTTGGCCATGAAACCATTGCTTCAAACACGTAAAGAATGTCAGTGTTATCTTACAGATACCTAATCAAATTTTTAAGGAGCGTGTGTTTTTTCCGGAACATACTTCGAGATTTGATTGTGTATGAGATAACTCGGGTGCTAAACAGTGTGTTCTCCACATAAACATATATATAAGTAGTAAATAGGACAGGAAAATGTATAACAAATATTATCATATGAATTGCGTGTGTATTTCCAATTTGCACAGTCTGACGTTTCGTTTGTTTTGAGATTTTTTACATAACAAAGTTTCAGGTATAATATGTGGGTAAAATACGACTGATTTCAGTCCTCAAATGTGAGTATGCATATGTTATCCGTGTTGATCGATTCTTACTTCATCATCATAATTCTCCTGCCCTCACCCCATTTATACGGGGTAGGCGCCGCATATCTTCTTCTTCCATAGTTCTTCTCTATTAATTGTCTTCTCAATAGCTACCTCCTTTCTAGCCATATCATCCTTCACACAGTCCATCTATCGTTTTTTGGTCTTCCTCTACTCTTATAACCATCATACTCAACACTATCCTCACTGTCCTAATTCCTCCGCATCACGTGTCCATACCACGATAATCGATTACCACACAACTTTTCAGTCACCGGTGAAAAGTTGTGTGGTAATCGATCGAACTTTCAGTCTTCCTCTTTTGCTGCTCTTCCTTAGTTTATGACTAGTATTCTCATCTCCGCCACATGCAATTGCCTTTCATTAATCCCTTTTATGCTCCAACATTCTGATCCATACAAGACAGCAGGTCTAACCATGGTTTTAGAAATGATTAATTCTTACTTAGCACGCCATAAGGAAAAAGTCTAATAAAATAAAGATTTATTGCTATGTCAGTAACGCATGCATCGATGACATAATTCCCAACACGTCATGGAAAGCACAATTAAATTATTACAAAACAAAAAGGTTGCTATAAATTGAAGAACAAATAGTACTTAAGATTTTTTTTTCGAGCCGTTTGGGGTTGAAACTCTGGGGCCGTGGGCTCCGAGTGCTCATAGCCTGTTTAAGGAAATTGCAAAACGCTTAGTTGACGGTTGTTGTGACCCAAGGGCTAGGTTTTATCTTGGCCAGAGGTTAAGTGTTGCCATACAACGTGGCAATGCCGCCAGTCTTTTGGGCACATTACCGGCTGACAGCATTGAGGAGAAGTTTTTTTAAGCCTTTTTATAGTTTCTTGTTAGTTTATTTAATAGTTTTTAATTAATGTACATAGTCAGTTTACTCTTATAATCAATAAAAGCATAGTTTGAAGTCCTTACACTTAAGTAAGAAACATCAAGAGAAGCCGCCGCGCGTCAATTACGTAGTTGTCAGACTATATCGGTCATTGACGTACTTACATTAGTAAAACATGTATCTTGTAATAGCCATCGAAATATAGGTTACTGATAACGCTATCTAATCTCTATTAGGCTGAATTATTATCATAGAAAACTCATGCTGGCAATGGCTTTACTACGTAGCAAGTGCAAGTGCGTATGCGTATACCTACTAGGTGTGTATAGGTACTCCTACTAGGTGATGACCTGGTGAAGGTTGCGGGGATGTGCTGGATGCGAGACGCATGGGAGCCGTCAATGTGGCGACACTTGGGGGTGGCCTATGTCCAGCAGTGGACGTATTTCGGCTGAAATGATGATGATAATTATAACAAGTGCTTATTCTACCCCGCATTTACAGAAATATGTACTGAACAGACTGCTTCGTTGGTATAGTGTTCGCTTGAGTGACTGTTTTGCATGACTTGGGTTTGATTTCCAAGCTGGCCAAAGTGTTCTTAGGTTATTGCACCAGGATTTTTCATGTAGCAGTCAAGGAGTCTAGATTTTTGTCCGGTTGATATCAATACGCTCGCCCACTTTTCGATGGAACTGAAATAACTGGCAAAATGTGGGTGTATTCTTTATTACATTCTGCACAATGAGTTATACTACTGATTAGTATTCTTACTGTCATTTAAGTGCCTAAATACCACTAAATACAGTCCAAATTATTATTCATATAAAATAATAAATTTGTTTGTTGTTCTCATTAATTATTATTCCACCTTCCAACAGTGTAACAACCTACAAATTATAATAAAGCTTCAGTTATTAGAACTCGGAATTGCGTGACTTTACTCTATCATAATTCTGCTGAAATGAAAATATTTTATTTTTCCTTGTAATAATAACTAGTTGTTTTAAATAAATAATAACTTTTGCCCTTTAAAACTTTATAAACGCAGGTACACAGGAGTCACATCATTCTTTTCAGTATAACCCGACCGAGCTTTGTATCAGCTTCCCGTATTTTAAGAGATCTGCTTTATTTGGTTTTGCATAGCTTGAATGGTGGTCACGTGTACCTACTTTATGAAAATTAAATTAAAAAAAAAAGAAAAGAAAGAAAGAAAACATTTTTTTTTTTGTTTAATTACGGAGAACAAAAGCCTCTAGAACTCTTGACATTGCTGATGTTCCAAGAAAATATTATTATTTCACTCAATAACTTTCAAGAACCTCTAGGTTAAAGGTTAACATTAAAAGCATATTCTTAGGCCCTGTTTCCACTGCAAGAGCTTAGAGAGCGTTCGCGGAATTCGACCAATAACAGGAGAGACGTGGATTTCAAATAATGTGATTGGTGGATTCTCGCACGTCTCCTCTATAAGTCCTCCACTCGTATTTGTTTTGGTAGAAACGTGGCCTAAGGCTTGTTTGTAAATGTAATACCAGAAGCAGAATAATTATGTAATGTTAATAATAAAACTACGGTCGTTAGTTACATCTCACCTTCACACTAAAGAGCAGTTCGTAAATCACTTTCGCGCTTTTATATTGCTATAATAGGATGAAATTCCGTACAAGGTACAGTTATGTGACCAACTACCTGAATTAGTGATTTATTCACGGTGGTAATTACCTATAGAAGAATCTGATAGTATCACACATGGAACGTTTTACAAAAGGGAACGGAACATTGTTATTATAAGTCGCAAAGGTATCCATGAGTTTGTATAATATTTCCATTAGGGCGCTTCTGGTAACATCACAGAAAAATTTAAGACGCCAGCACATCAAGCTACTCGAAACTGTCAAATTTTCCCAATCGTCCTTGAAAATCTATTAAAGAAAAATGACAAATTGCAGTAGCTTGTTGTGCTGGCGTCCGTCCGTCTGTACCTACCTATTGAATAAATGAGATGTCGTGTAAGTTCGAATATGACCTCCCGCCACAAAATAACTACACAGCAATAAACAACAAGTAAATTAAAACGAATCGAAGTGTTAACCAGCCAGACCTAACCTAAAATTTGGGAGAGGACATTCTCGACACAAAACTTTCGATGACATACAAGTGTCGGCGCATGGACAAAGTTAACAAAACGTTACGTGTCGGCCAGTTGTAAACCCGCCACACAATCGTGAATAGTGAAACTTGTGCACTTACATAGTTTAGCTTGATTTCATGGCACGCCAATGAAAGGTCCCTGAGAACTTTACAAGTGATAAAACAGCTAGGTAAGTTTTAAAGGTCGTATCTACCCAGAATTAACTTGAGCTAATGAACAAGATAGTAACAAGTTTCAACAGAAAAGGGTTGGCAAATATGTGAAAGATGAAATGGACAACAATAATTTGGAAAAAAATAAACGCAACGCTGGAAACATTTTTATAATTATACTTTGTTGCATTGTCCTCGATGATTAGGATTATTAATGTAGTCACGGCTTTAGTCTGTGGCGCCAACACATAAGTTTAAAGAAAAAAGTTTATCTGTGCTAGCTTCCTGTCACCGGGTTCTGTAAATATCTTCATTCGGATTTTATGTCTTAATGGCGTCACTCTTTTCGATTATTTTTAGATTTCTTTTAGGTTTTTAAACTTCATTTTAAAGTTAAAATGGAAAACTAAGGTTAATATTGACAAAGTCGAGGCCAATGAAGAAATCAAAGAGATTACGAAAAGCGCATTAAACATAATTAGCTCTGATTCGAGTGTTAAGTGTTTTTATTAGTGTGTTGTTCTATGTAAGAAAACAAAATGGCTTACCTTGTGTGTGCCTTGATTCGTTTTTTGCCTACTGCTGAAGAATTGGAATCAAAAGCCTAAAGCTCTGTTGTGTGGCAATAATCGCTACATCGAAAACATGGTATGTTCTATATGCCTTGCGCTTTGCACGTGTTTGCAACTAACTGCATGCCTGCCACGTGGGCACTACATCGAAGTTCAGAGAGTACCTATTAAAATGTTTGCCTCTATTGGCTGCTAGCATGACCTGAGACCGCTCTGTTGGAGCTTGCAACGGAACTATGAAGCCCAAAATGGATACATTACGTACGACTTGCCTGGCCTGGGGACATCCTGCGGGGGTGTACATGGCCTGAAACGGCAGTGTCGTGAACTCAGCAACCCTAAAGGGGTGTCCTGGGGGGGCACACACGGTTGACTGCTATTATAACCTTCATGGATACATTATGAACGACTTGCCTGGCCTGAGGTCATCCTGCGGGGGTGTACATGGCCTGAAACGGCAGTGTCGTGAACTCAGCAACCCTAAAGGGGTGTCCTGTGGGGGCACACACGGTTGACTGTTCTATTATAACCTTCATGGGAAGTTCTGCGGGAGCTTACTTGGTTATATAAGTGTAATGTTGTTCTACAACATGCATTGTGTTTTATCCTCGAGAAGTTGATACCTATAACATTTTTAAGGAGGTTACCATGAAGAAGACAATAAAATTGTCCCTTCACAGTCATTAGAAAATATCCTCCCGTTATCGGTTGAGAAGTTGAAAATGCAGATCAAGATAAATGAAAGTGAATTAAGGTGGTAAGTACCATATAAAGAATTATTATATAATCAAGTTTCTTGAAATACTTGGTGTGGATCTATACCCAGAGAAAGAAAGAGAAGATTCATATAAAAAATATTAAATAAGCAAGTAAAACCCGCCATTCTCTATTTATAAACAAATGTTTTATTAATTCTGAAGATCATACAGTGGTGAATAAGGTATCCAAAAGGCATAAATAGACATAGTTAAGAAGTTGTATCTACCAACCCACACTGGGCTGGCGTGGTGGATTCCTCGCCTAGAGAGGAGGCTTGAGTCCTTACAGTAGGAACATTACAGGCCGATGATGATGATGAAGAAGCTGAATGATGCTTCTGTTTTGTGTGTATACATATATATACAAGCAGGGGGACGTAGATCTCTTATTGTTGGTAACCAACAAAGACAAAAGAGTTTGTTACAATCAAAGACGGAAACATAAGATCAGCAAAATCTATAAATAAATCTGGTTAAGGATTAAATATGAGTGTACCATAAAAGTTCACTCATAGAGTGAGCACATGGGAGCCGTATGTGCTTCAACAATAAATTTTTAAACTGGCGGGGCCCTTCTCCATAAGTGCAAAGAAAGGGGGGGCTGTCATCAAAAATACTAGTGCAGCAGACAGAATGCGGATGGCCAGGAGAAATCATTCCCTTCAGAAATAAATTCACAGGTTGGTGGACTTAAATATAATTTATGTGATTGGAAACCAATCACTCAAACAACCCAGTTATTCTTAATTGGATGGTGGTGATGGAGTTATAGGTACTCCTCTAGATGATAAATTCTATACTTGAATTTATTCAGATAGTATCTGAAATGAAGAAGTGAATTGCTTTCATAGCAATTAAAGTTTGTTACCTACCCTTTACAATAACAACTTTGTTTACCATTTTTTCCTTGTCAAAGAGACAGAAATAAATTAAACTTACTGTCTTTTATATAAAAGACATTACATTATGTTTAGTTTGGTTGGAGATAATCTTGTATACAACAGTATACCAATTTTTTACAGAATAATGGTTTTTTCTTAGCACATTGGATTGGATGCTTATTACATAATAGACATAGGCAAGGATATAGGAAGCTTTATTTTTTCAAGGCAAATGTTATGTTTTCAATATGTCTTACCTTCTGGTTTATTTTCAGCCCCATAAACATAAATTACAAAAACATTGAAACCCATTACAGGTTTCAAAGCTTCCTTAGAGACAGAGAGGCTGTATAATGTTTAGAAAACATGAAATCATCAGTACCAAAGAGAAATGTGATTTCATACCTAAACAACACAGTAAACTTCTAGGTTTACTTTTTTAATACTATTCACTAAGCTTTAACATCACTGAAGAGAAATGAAATATAAGAATTTATTGATAAAAGGCTATTAGAACTTTAATATGCTTGCCCAGTTATTAACTAAAGGACTCTATTCACTAAGAAACTCAAGTGGCACAAAAACCTTGTTCTAAGTGATAACAATGATAAAATAACATCATGCCTGTAATCCCGAAGGATTAGACAGAGAGGTACCTACCTAATAGTACACCCACACTTTTGCCAGTTCGTTTTTTATGATAATTATGATATAAACACTATGTTGTATATATTGTATCATTTGCTGTGGTCCATAGACATAGCCAGTTATTTTGAGTTAATAATTAAAATACACACATATAAATGCTTCATCTGCATGGTACGGAATATTGTGTGGCTCATAGATTGCTAACAGACAATGGACTGTAGATTCAGCTCAGTTTTTTAATACCAAAATTGAGTGCTGCCCCTTTTTTCTGGGCTAAAGTGTTCTGTCAGTCATTTATGAGATAGTGAAATTTTTTGCCAAGAATTGAAAATATAACATCAGAATCAGAATTTTTATTTGTTAAACATAGGTATGGTACATAATGGATACAGTATCATACTCATTTAAATAAGGAGCAGTTAAATAAATTTCTAAAATCCTTGGCAATAGTGTGAATCTAGGTATATATGGTTACTCGATATTACTTACATTAATACCAAAGGTAATAATATGATATCAGCATATTTTGAATGTGGAAGGGAATCTTAGGTGTTTTAAATTATTAAAATATTATATCCGTATTGGTGAACTTACAATTGATTAATTGTATCATGGAATAACACTAAGTATCACAGTTATGTATCGTGGCCCCGGTATCTCCAGGGGTTGTAGCGGTGATAAGTGGTGGATGCTCCTTGCCAATACAAGGTGGCATTGGAAGGAATGGTGTTTAGACCAATATCATTTATTCTATACTTTTTCCACTATTCTCTACTGGGATTGATGACAGGAGTATTATCAGGAACATTTTTTAAGATTTTGGAATTAGTATTGAAGCTGTTGATATTATTAGGAATTCAATAACTAAAAGTACACAATACCAATGCTTGCCTCATTGCCTGCAATTGTAAAGACAAGATACTGTAATTAAAATATTATAAGCATTAGCAAACCATCACTGAAGTTATTCAGTTTTTTCGCTTTAAGGATTAATGAAGGTTTCTTCCTCTATTTTCATATTCTGTTAGTTCAGTTCTATCTCTAATTATAAGACCACATATAGGTACAGATGATAGTATCAAAATACGGTTCAGAGACTTGTCCTCCAAGATCCGGAGAATTCTTGGGAATTGGGATGTTTTTCAGTTTTTTATTTTCTCTCTACTGGATCACATTCAACAAAGTGATTTACAAATAATTACCAAAAAAGCGATAACTATATTACTGCTAGCCACAGAAAGAGTGCAAACAATACCTATCTCTATTTTATACTTATGATATAGTGATTAAACAAAATCGTATTACTTTAAGGGTTGATACGCTAATTAAATTTGTGGGCCAAACGAATACCAACCTTTTATAACTGTTTCTTTCTTTAGCAATAGAATAGGAGTATGTAAACCCAGCTATAGGGGTGGTTAAATATTTAAAATTAACGCATGGCCTGTGGGACTGTACTAATTCATGAATAATATCCACAAGAGGCCTTAAAGATGTGTGAACTCAATTACAATAACGTGTTGGAAGATATGGAATTGACATTAGTACATGCTCAATAAACAGTACACCCGCCATGCAACAACATTGGCAGCCTCCAGCAGTTCAATATAGACGATATTAGACGAGCAAATGTTTAAATTAATCCTACTTATAATATTATAAATGTGAAAGTTTGTGAGAATGGATGTGTGGATGTTTGTTACTTTTTCACGCATAAACGGCTGGACCGATTTGGTTGAAATTTGGTATGTAGATAGGTTATACCCTGGATTAACACATAGGATAGTTTTTATCCCGATTTTATCTTCCCATGGGATAATTTTCGAGTTGTAGCGGGCGAAGCCGCTGGCACAAGCTAGTGACTTATAACTAAAACTTTAAAATGAAACCTTTAGTGAACAATAGAAGGTTCCCTGAAGCAATTTTTTAATAACACTGGTAACGATTAAACCTGAATTGTAAAAATACTACCTTTAGGTAACTAAAGTGGCCTTAACAAAATTCTAAAAAATGACATATGACTTATAAGTTATATAATATTCATCTGAATGATTTTAGATGGATGTTATTGGATTTTATATAAATTTTTATTGATTTTGTATAAATGTTTATCGATTTTATATGAATGCTTATTGATTTTGTATAAATGTTTATTGATTTTATATAAATGTTTATTGATTTTACAACTAGTCTTTAAACATCTACATTAATAATCCTAATCATCGAGGACAATGCAACAAAGTATAATTGAATAGTCAAACGAACTTACCTGTAAGTGAAGTTCGACGGTAATTATACTTTGTTGCATTGTCCGAAGATGATTGGTCCCACCCGACCCAAAATCTCCATGCTATTTATTCATATGAGCATGAACCCTATGTTGTAAAACCAATAAATTGCTATGAACTTAATGAAGATATTTACAGAACCCGGTGACAGGAAGCTAGCACAGATAAACTTTTTTCTTTAAACTTATGTGTTGGCGCCACAGACTAAAGCCGTGACTACATTAATAATCCTAATCATCTTCGGACAATGCAACAAAGTATAATTACCGTCGAACTTCACTTACAGGTAAGTTCGTTTGACTATTCAATAAACCTTGTTTGTTTTGGGCAAACAAACCGTTACACAAATAACTTAATAAACAGAGTAGGCATTGATAAATATTTATCAACGTTATCGAGACTGAATTTTTTATTAAAGAAATAGTAGCATATCCGACACATCGTTTTGAAGCCCACAAGACCATAAGATTCATAACATAACATAGCAACGCTATGTAGAACGTTACCTTCAATGTTGCCATCCAAGATAACGATTAAAATACTTATGGTAATGTCGGTAACGTTATACGTAATACTAATTAACATGATATTATCACTACATAATCGCAGTTATAAGATCTTTATCGCTACACAAAACACTTTCTCTTTAAATTCTTTTGGTTAATTTTAACTATGTTCATTTAGAAACATCGTCGAAACATCGTCGATAGGGTCCTTTCTTGATATTTTGATTTAAAAGTGTCCATGGAGTTGTAGACCCATTCTTCATCAAATCTCTACGCTCGCGCAGCGCAGAAAAAACAACGAACCAGAAGTTGTTCGTTGTTTCTTCTCTACGCTTTGGAATGGGTAACTAACTACAGTACTTTCACAAGTTAATAAGCCTTGTGTGACTGTAGCTTCATCCTTTTGTTTTTGACCTTCAAAAGTGCCCGTTACAGTCTAATTGAAATAAATGCTTTTGAGTTGGGGTTGGCTGCAGTACTATTAGCTACATACATTAAACGAACATAATATGGACAAATTACATTGTCAATCTGTCTTCATATCCACTATCTGATCTTGGATTCAGCACGTGCTTCAGAAAGCAATAAATAAGGAAAGTTAACGACACTAAGTAGAGTTGTGCGAACATATCGCACTATTACTGTTTCCGCTGGCCCAGCATCGCGTGAGAACATGCAACCATCGGCCTTGGGTCCTTCGCGTTCGCTGCCTAGCCTAACTACTCCGAATCAACTTTTATTACTACACTATCGCTTCGGACCAGTTTCTGCTACATACCCACCACATAGGGCCCTACTCGCTCTACGTTTATTTATAACCCTCTCGCTAGACAGTTGCCAACTGATGGAAAGACGAAATGTATGCGGAAGGAGCAACTCTTTTATTTAAATGAGGCATTGACTTCTCAGAATGGATGTAACGTACGAAGTTGGCATAGCCACAATTTTGCGGTAATTATTTACATGAATGGTAATGAGGAGAGATAGTATTGAATATGTCCGTATAGTACGACAGCTGTTAGTGTTTTTAAAATTGTAAAGTTAATTCAAAAATCGTTTTTAGTTTATTGCCCAATATTTTTAGTGGTGTCTTCAAAGAAAACGTCAGGGAGGGGGTTTTGCCCGACACGACACGTGCGAGATAAAACCCAATTGTTCTGGATTCATGACATTTGGAACTGTTCTCGTTCTCGCAACATGTTGCACAACACGACGTCCCAATTACCGACGACCGCACGAACGGTCTCGCACGACACCTATGTCATACGCAACGGCTATGATTGTGAACAATCACTTCCGCCCAATTTGTCGGGCACTTCCGACCGATTATATGTAGGTGATACTGCAGTTTTGGTTTCCTGTGTTTTTATTCACGCAATTCTCATAACCTACATACAACGGACAAGCGTTTACAAACCGAATCCGATGGAGCTGTAGAGATTTATAGTGATGAATCTATATTCCTACTGGCCCGGAATCATTCGGATGCATTCGGATGTCGGTCGGCTCTAATCGGCTAACGCTGCTGGGCGTCAGCCAAGCCATTCCCGCCGTTTGGACGGATTTAAATTTGGAACACAATTTTTTTCTGTGGCCGTAGTAGTTTGACGAGGTGAACAATCTCTTTCAGTTTAGAAATGTAGGAATCACACGTGTTATGGGTATTTGCTGTACATGGTTGCAAGAAAAAGTATGTCCCGAATTTCTCTACATGGTAACAAATGTAATGGGTGCTGCACCTTACAAACTGTGTGACACGAATACCTCGAACACGTATCCTGCTTGTTGTAGTTTGTGATTCCGAGTGCGTAAATGTAACGGTTATACGAAAACGCGTGTTTAGGCAACACCTCACGAATTATAAACTTTCGGCGTACTGTTTGCTGCATTTCTTTATTCAGCAAGCAGGTCAATAAATTGAAGATATGTATATCCATTATAGCCACGAGTAGTGAACTATTAAATCAGGGCTTCTGCTGGATTTTCCCGTTACCTACATCAATATTTGCAATTTATTTCTGATTGAGGAAAATATAATCATCACTACCTATTATTTTGTTTACTATGCGTAATAACTTTGTTTGTATAAGCATAATATATATAGGTACAAAAGATTTAAATATAAATAGGTTTACTACCATACATCGAAAAATAGTAGAGGACTTAGCTAGGTTCTATATAGGTAAGTAGTATTATGTATAGTAGGTTACGTTCCAAAAACAGCTTCCATTCAATTGCTATTACAGTTTATTCCCTAGAAAAGTCACGTTTAGCCTCGATGACACAAGCTAAAGGATAATAAACAACTGTGATGAATCTCAATTAAACAGAAGATGACTGGACACTGTATTCATTTGACAAACGCACAATATTGTTGTAAAAGCTCAGCTTATCTATGGAGCACGTTATACGGCGTCTGCATGCGGTCCCTGTTCAGCGACGAACAAATTGGCAATTTGACAAAAATGCAACGAACCGACTCGTACAATGTACACACTTACATACGTCGTGTACAGATAGCTAACCAGAGCACACGCTGCGCTCGATGATTGAATAACATCGAACTGTGCTGGTTCATTGGACTCATTCTATTCGACAAGCTCTCCGGATTTGTCATTACATCAATCGACACAGCTATCTATGCAACCGACACATGGCATTCAATGATCAACTCTCAGTTTTGTCATCTCTTGACATAAAGCAGAAGCTACAGAATCTGCGAAGGCGTATGAAGCAACCGTTTGAACTGTACAAATATAACTTAGGACGAATATTAGAAGTGGGCAGATATGAGCGGTGTTTGCTTGTGACCTTCTGTTGATGCTCATTATGGACGAAGTCGAACGTTTACAATCCCATACGAGTGCCTCGTAATACATTCTACTTCATTTGCACTGAACAACAAACATGTTTTTGTGCAGCCATGTCAAACTTTTTGCTTAGATGTTTGCACCAAACAATACATCGTCAACATAACATGTTTTACAAGTGTCTTCATGAACAGAGCAGCTGATGTCACTGTGTACTTGAATCACAAAATAATCGCGATATCTACACAAATTGTTATTAATTATCAGTTGTCTAGTACCCAAAACACAAGCTCTGCTTAGCTTGGGACTAGATGGCGTTGTGTGATAGTTGTGGAATATTATTATATTATTATTATAAATAACACCGGCTAACCTGCACACGTACGCCGCGCTAACCTCGCGCTCACCGGCCGCGTCCGCTGCGTCTGTGACGCGACAACAACACGTCAAGCAGCGCACAAATAATTACTGTTTGCTTTGCTCCTGCCCCTAGGTTTAGGTCTTTACCCTCTCGTCCTTTTGTTATGTTTACAAAAGAGAGTCGGCAGCGTGCTGCGTAATAACATACAATCATAATAAAGAACATCAGCTTCATCTCACTCACCTGTGCTCTATTGATGACATCGTGTGGTCCCCGCCAGGTGGTGGCTGCTGGAGATTTCCTTTTGGCTAGCTCAAGTGTAGCTTCACTTGGACATTTTTCAAACATAAGCACACGTTCAGCGACTGAGCCACGCGTGAGGAACGGGCGCACCGGTGTCACTCCGCCCGCTCCCGCTGCGGAGGCGGGCTCGCCGGCGCCGGCGCTGGACGCGCGCCGAGCTCGCGCCTCGAACTTGGAGCGTGCTTCTGTGACATGGGAGCCCAGAGACGCTCGGCGCTCACCGCTGGCACCTGCAGCCGGCTTCCTACTCGCTCCTGTCTCCAGCCGGTCCTGGTATCTACTCTTGGCATAATCCACCAGTGATAGCGGTGGCACCACATCCGGCCTCTCTGCAGTGCGCTCGGCCACAACACCGCCGGTGCGTAGCGCCCGCAGCAGGCGCTCCTCCTCGCGGGCCACCTCCAGCCGCATGGCAGCGGGGTCGGCTCGCCTGGAGCCTGCACCGGCTCCCCCTGTGCCATTCCGCTCCGGCACCAAGTCTGGAGGGAGCATCACCTCTATGGTCTCTCCTTCGGGTTCGAAACTTTCGCGGCGTGTGTCGGGTCTCTGTTCTCTTCGGACGTCTGGTCTTTGTTCCCTAGCCGCGTCCGGGCGATGAACCTGTCTAATATCGGGTCTCTGTTTTATTTCGGGTTTTGGTTCCGGCCTAGGTTTAGTCCTCAGACTCTCTGCCAATTTGAGGCCAGGCGTGGGCCTGCACGATAATATTTCCGTGGGCGCGAGGCCACGAGCCTTCCAAGTCTGATATATGGCTTCGGCATGATCTGAAATCTGTTTAGCGATGGCGGCTATATCCTCCTCACCCGTGTCTATCTCGCGGCGGGCCGTGGCCGCCATGACCGAGCCGCTCACAGCCTGCGAGCTAGGCAGAGGTGTTGGTACGCACCGCACCGGCAGCTCTAGGGCCGCTCCGTTAGCCCCATCTACACTCACAGCTCACAGAAACACCACAGGATGTGCACTTATAAAACGAAATCACTAAAAAGAACAGCACTGCGGCAAGTCGCGGTGCAGCACTGGGAACAGCTGTAGATCGCGCGTCCAACAATAAACAAAGGCGAGTATCGCGGGCGTGGTGCGCGGCACACACGAGCGGCCGGCGGAGAGAGCGCGCGCGGACTGCGGCGCGGTGGCCCGCGCCACCCGCCGCCGCCGCCTCCCCGCCTCCTGGTTCCCGTTCCCGTCCCACGGCCTCCTTGCTCATTCACTGACACCAATTATTAGGCACGCCGTTTTCAGCTTACAATACACAGCTTTCCTGAAACCGGAAGTAGTTAGATGATCATTCTAAATATCTAAAAAATTTACTTTCACGGGAAAACTCTGAATTACCAAACCGTTCGACGGACGAACGCTCTGAAATGGGCAACGCGATGACAGATTTAGTTTTTGTCCTGTTACAAATTCCGGCCTTGGGAGTAGTTGTATTGGGCGGAATCAGCGGAATGCATTTGGGCATTTAGCTACAGAGCGATGACAAGGACAATACCACAAATCCACAAAGATTATACAATTCCAGACAGGACGTTTATCATGAAAATAATCTAGAGTTTCAATTTGAGCAGGCTGAAACGCTCTTATTAATAAAAGTTATGAAAAATAGCAGTTATACGACTTTTATACAAGAATTTAGTGTCAGAAAAGAGCTTTTACAACCTAAAGCTTTGTATAGAGCTATTATAAGATTTACCGAAATCTCTTTTGATCGTCTCTAGCACGTTTTATTTAATCATAGTTTTTTTTAGCACAACATCGCAACGTGCGTACGGAATGCGTCACAATTCCAGTGATGTCTTATCTGTGACGGTTGAGTCTGTGGCGTCGTCGCGCGTCGGGCGATGCGTCGCGCACGCGCGTCGCGACACAAATAGCACGCGGGTTGTATTTATTTACACACTCCCTACTTTTTTGTATTTTTTTATCATTCTACGAAGCTATGGCACTGCACCCGGCCTGCTTAAGAACAGCTGAAGATATAATACAGATCGGATATTCAACACGATACTAGTTTTATTAGTTTTAAATATAAACAATGAAATCATTGTTTTAGAAAACGCGAACGGCTGGAACTATTTATTTACAAGAGGAAAATTCGGTTGATATTTTAATCGAGGCAGCCAACGCTTTTCCTCGCGATGCTTTCATGACCGTTTGTGATAAGTTTCAATAAATAGAATAATTTACATTTTATAGAGGCTAGCTTTAGAATATTATCCAATCAGCAGGTGTAATCTTATGGCTGAGGCAGACTGAATGCTGAAGAACGAATACATGATATTGTGGACTGCGATAAATCAAGTTGATTAAGTGATTGATATAAAATTAAAGTTAAAATTAATTAAAAGTGAAGGTAAGTTAGTTAAGGCACAAAAACACATTATTCTCATCCTTTTCTAACACACTCAAAATTTTTCATGACTCGTTTTGCAAGCTGCTGCCAGATTTTTTTAAGGTAAGTATGTTAGGCCAGGCCAGGCCAGGCTAGGCCTCCCACTAGGTGCACCGATGACCTGGTGAAGGTGGCGGGGATCCGCTGGATGCGAGACGCACGGGACCGGTCAATGTGGCGACACTTAGGAGAGGCCTATGTCCAGCAATGGATGTCTTTCGGCTGAAATGATGAAGTACCTATTATTTTCCTGTGTTGTCTACTGTATGCATAAAAGTAAAATAAATAAAAACGATCATATTCTGACTCTATTAAGTTAATAAGAATTAGTTACTAATTATATTTTTTTAAACTTCGTTCAGAGATCACACAAAATCCAGACAGACTAATGGCTACGAATTTAGGCATAAAATGTCCATCTAAAAAGAACACGAATATACAAAGTCTTCTTATCCGTCAAGTTTTTTTGTTGGTGTCTTAAATCCTTTGAAAAATCTTGATAATAAGTCACTGGACGGAGATAAAAGAGACAACGTTTCGGCGTCGCCTCACTTATTTGTATCGTCTCGGTTTAGAACACCCTCAAGTCGAATTTACTTGGACTTTGGATAATTAGAAGTTTTGCATACTTGAGCTTAGCTGCTTTTGTTTGTGTTTTGTTAAAATCTTATGTGGTTATAGAATAGAGTGCTGATTAAGGCCGGCAGTAATATTTCCGTTTCGCGGCCCCAAGGCCGTATATTATTTAATTTTAAGTTAATTACTGGAGATTTAAATAATAATATTTCGGAAAAGCCACACACAAAAATATCCGGCCGTATTTGAAGCCTTTATCAGTTAACAGTTTGTCTAGAATTCGGAAATCCGCCTTTAGGTCCAGATTTGAATTTGAATCAAGAAGCATAATTTCAACAAGTAACTTAAAGAAAAACCAATTTATAATTTCTATGACCGCAAGGCGATTGCGAGTGAGTGTGTTGTATGATGAACTCCTACATGGAATGCCAGGGCCATGAACATACTCACTGCCTCCTGCAGGGCTGTTGCATATCTTTTTAAATGTCAGTGGCTATCATAGTGTCCATCAATTAACTGCCAAATGGTTCCATTTTGTACCAAACTGACAGTTAATCGATGGACACTATGATAGCCACTGACATTTAAAAAGATACGCAATAGACCTGCTGAAAGGCACCGAAAGCACTATAGCTTGACCAACTTGTCGGTCAATCGGCAAGTCGGGCAAAGTCATATTCAGCCCATCTCTATTAATTACCTCAATAATTGGGGTAAACATTAATTTTTTTATCAGTTGCAGAGCGTCGGAAATGTTTGCACATACTGTATACTCTATGCAGTTATGCACCCTTTGTGCACGAAAAAATAAAACATTCATTACTCCTCTTGGAAATAATTTGCTTTGCACGTACCATACGATCTTTACGGAGCTCAATTACAAATAACACAAACACTTAAAATTAAAACGCGAATTTACCGAAACATCACGGTTCTGGGTACAGCGGCTATTCGATACGGTTATTAATAAGATTAACTCAATGTAACAACTTGCATTATGTAAGTTTGTGTAACGCGCTCGTGCTATACTTGGCTGCTTTCGTCAGCTATTTATAGACCAAAAACACGCTAAAACACTATTAGTAACGCAAATATTCACGCTCATGAGATGAACTAGATAATGAAATTAATTCCGGATTGCTTCACTTATACTCCGTATCCGGAAATATGAACGCGGTTTTTATTAATAGTATTGTTCTATAATTAAACCAGCGAAGACCTTATCCCATCCTGTCCTCGAATCTGCACCCCAAAACACGCAGTCGAAGTCCACCACACCGTGGTAGTTACGAAGTTTTGACAACCAAAGTTTGAATGAAAGAAGAAGTTGTAGAGAGAGCGCTCCTTTAAACAGCAACCTTAAAATTTTTGTATGAAATCTGAAATCGTTATGGTTTGTTAAATACAACCCTAGAACCAGAAACACGATAATCAAGTCTTTATTTTGCCAACATGTGGCGGTGAGATGGGCAGACAACATAGTTGCCATTGCGGAATATTCTGGATGAGGCTGACACAACAGCGTGTAGCTTGGCACAAGCAAAGAGAGGCCTATGCCAGCAGTGGGTGATGTCGGGTTGTGGATGATGATGATGATTTGAAGACAATTTATTGAAGTCTGCTCTAGTTAATTTGGCACAATCAAAACGACATTTAATCATTTTACCAGAACAAAACAACAATGTAGAGATGACACAATTTCTATCTTCATAACTACCGAATAAGGTATCGTAAGGTAGAGCCGAGGAGGAATAAAATAACACTTGATTATACCAAGCAGAGCCGGAGTGGGAGCATATGTGGGCCGAGGGCCATTTGATGCCTTGACGGAGACAAAACATTTCTATACGCTCTCCTAAAGCTAACGTTCCAGCCCGTAGGCTTTCAACAACAATGATGCAACCGTTTCAAGGGTCTTTAAAGCCTAGTTCCTGCTCATTTGAGGTAAGCCTTGGGACTTTGGGAAATCCCAAGTCGTGTTAAACACTTTATCTTTCCACGGTTTAACACTAGAAGTTGAGTTCGATTTTTGACCGAGTAGAGGCCAAAGGCCTCGGTGGTTCGGATCTGGATGAGAGAACCGGGAACTGTGGCAGAAAAAAGGGGAGGCAGATACCCAGCAGTAACAGACCATGAACTAGGTTAGACCAGGACACTCGTTCCTATAACATAATTTACGACATCCATGAGGACGAAACCGCAGCCAGAAAGTAGTTGTAGTATGAAGTAGCCCTCATAAGAGCCCTTGAAAAAAAAATGGGAAACATACAATTTCAGCTAGGAATCCTTGCAACTTTGGAATTTCCTTGTAATATAGCCCTCTTAATTCCATGGCCCTTTGATTATGAGCAAAAATAGAGCATGTATGCCTTCTTTAGTGGTTTACAAGCCGCGACTTTAAATAGTCTATCATGGTTCTATTTTCCTTCACAACATGTCGACGCGGAGAGCGACCAGATTTCTAAAAACAAGGTACCTACTCTAATATTGTTACGGATGACTCTGCCATAACTAATATGGCGAGAGGAAAGTGAAACCGAATGCAAATGAGCACCGCGAGAGTGACACGCGGCCGTAACTAAATGCAGACTTAGCTATGTTTCATACAATATTTGGGTACACGACAAACACATCTTCTTTATCTTTACATATATTATAAATAAAAAAGCAAAGTTCGAAGTGGCTCAGGAAAACAGCACTTGGAAGGAATTGGAGGAGGCCTTTGCCCATCAGGTCAGTACAGGCTAACAAAAAAAAAAAGTCAACCCCGCTGTTAGTAAGCTTAGATCTTTTAAACTACACAACAGATTTTAATGCAGTTTTCAGCAATTGATATAGGGTGTAAAAGTACCCTTAACGCACTTGTTCTCCCCACCACTGCGATAATTTTTTTGTTCTAGACCATACCTGGGAACCTCCTAGTTACGGAGATATTGGGGGTCAAAGTTCCAAGCTTTTCACAGCTGTTTTTGTAAATACTAGTATTTCAGGTTTTAACTTTACTTAAATTACCTCCATGACCCGTTTACTATTCAAAGCATCCACTAGCACAATGTTTTAAGAGTGCTACTTTGCGTTTTACCCATTGATATAAAAATTAAAGATACGGTCGTCCGAACATTTGCTCGACGCGTTCGCCATACAGAGAATCGGTGTAGTCTGCCCGTTAAAGTAACCTTGTATAAGCGGCGTGGTATTTTCGAGGTATAAAGAACATAAATAAAGCTTTTAATAAAATTTACGACCGCACCCGAAGAGAGCCGATCATGGACTAGTTCACTTCGGCTTAGGAAAGACCATATTGGGACCACGTTTGAGGCGTCATTTTAACATGCCGTCCGCACAGTCCTTACGCAGTAATATATAAGTCAATGGTTTTACCGTAAAATGTGATTTTTGACCCCAAAAAAAAGTCATTTCCCAGCAAAAATTTTTGCATAGGGGTACTTAGTTTGATGTACAAAATGCTTGGTTGACGGATGCGTGAAGGGTTCGTTTACACCCTGTATAGTGGTTCAAAGGGGGGTTTATATGTGGCATAATGCATATTTATAGTAGAAAAAAGCCGAGAAATTCAGTACCTAAATTGGCCATGTGCACAGCCGGGGCGGGTCGCTGGTTTCCAATATAATACCTACTAAATATAGATGAGACAACTCAAACTAAAATCGAAATCTACTAGCGAGAGCTGGTTTTTGTCGGTAGAACTTTTGTCATTTTAGTTTAAGATGTCACTGAAACATCAGACTTGGGATTAAATTTTTACAAGCATATATCATTCTACAATGCATGGTTAGTTAAGTGACCTTATTTGAAGGTAATATGGAGTCCCAAAGAGACATAATATATAACACTAAAAACTTGTTTCAAAACTTGGACCTCTAATATCTTTCATATAAATATGATCCCAAGTGTGGTTCAGAAAAATGTACCATTTTCAAATCTGTGGTGTACCAAATCCCAGTATGAATATAAAGCCATTGTGTTATTTGTCGACTTTTCTGGAACATTAACCGCCTTATTACAAAAGGTATTTGGTACCTGGTTTAACTTAGACTTGGTTTATCTTGCATGCTATCACTTTCTTTTGAATACTATTGAAGTGAGACGTCATGCGAGATAAACCAAGTCTAAGTTAAACCAGGTACCAGGTACCTTTTGTAATAAGGCGGCAATAGTTTTTGTCAATATTTTGTCGACGAATATTTTCACTCTTTTTTTTCTTTGCTTTTTTTTTGGCGGGTGGAAAATCATCAAATAACCCCTCCCGCTCTTAGGCAGAGCAAAAGGAAGTGTCAGACTTCTACTGACTAAAAACCACCCATGTTCCTTCTTACTCCTTAATGTCGAGGCCGCGGTATCTCTTGCGAACAACCGGCAGCCCCGACGACTGACTTTACTCACTCTGGGCGGAGCAGAAGGGATTGTCAGACTCTTACTGACTAAAGCCGATCCGAGCAGGAACTCGAATCGGTTTTAGTCAGGCAAAGAAAAAAAGAAAGGGCATTAGGAAGACCTAATGTCCTTTCCGTTCCAGGACCGCGGTGACAAATTCCGTGACTCTGGCAGTTGGCTCTCACCCTGGCTTGATCACAGACGCCATAGTAACCTATTAAGTCACACGCACGATTTGCCCTATTGTAAAGTTTAGGCATCGCTATTAAAAGGGCAATGACATTAATAACCCTCCCAACAATGCAAAAAAGTAAACCGAGACATTGGTTTCACTATTTCATTCAAAGTTACAACAGCCACGTTGAAATCTCTACACATTTCTTTTTTTTTATTTATTTATTTATGTACTCACAAAATACTTGACAGGATATTACAACAAGGTGGAAGCCCAAGGGTATTTGCTGGTTTGTGCTAGGTCATTGCCAGGCTGTATGCTAATCAAAATATGATTTACGGGCGAAAATCACGAAAACAGAATAATAATCATTTAAATCTTCAATACAACCCAGTAACTTCATTAAATTTAATCCCATTGAATTACTTTATATGAAATAATCATTAAATTCAAAGATTTTAATTGTTTCTTGAACTTTAAAAAGCGATATTTGTTGCAGCTGCGAATCATATATTTTAATTAACATATAACTTGACACTTTAAATCTGCAAATTACAAAACGTAAAAAACATGAATTCAATACAATTTCCACAGACAATTTCACAAATATTTACCCACAGTGCGGCGCCCTCCTGACGATGTACCTAATTCAAATGTTACCATCAGAACACGCTTAGTAACATTAGAGATCTCGGCCAAACGCAACTCGCAAAGTTCCTCCCACTAATGAACAGTGTAAAAGATGAAACATGTTTTATGTACAGAAAACGAAGGGAAACGTTAAAAATACTATTAGCTACTACGTTAATGAAATGTCAAGTGGTACCACGAGCAACCACCCTTGCGGGGTGCGGCGACCGTTGACCTCAGGTTGAGCGGAGTGGAGACGTAACATTAACTAAATCAGGTGGTATACTCGTAGTTCGGTGGTTTTATTTTAAAACTAGCTGTAGCCCGCGAGAAATCACTACGTATTTTAAAACAAAGTCCTTCACCGCGTCTGTCTGTCTATCTGTCTGTCTGTTCGCGATAAATTAAAAAAACTACTGCATCGATTTTCATGATGTGTGCCAAGTTGAATGTCAAATAAATTACACAGCATAATTATGAGTTGTTGAATTTTTCCTCAACTTAAAAATTCTTTCACATAACTAACAAAATTGTAGGAAAACTAAATACTTAACTCTATTTATTTGATTCTGCTATTCAGAATTCTGATATAATGTACCTAATTTATTAATACTTGATGTTATCTATTTTTTCTACAACTAGATAATGATTAATTATAAGATACTAGGCAAATAAAATTAAAACAAATTAAGTTGTTTTTAATTTAAGTTTTTTAGTTGTTTAAAGTTATCATTAAATTTTTAAGAGAATTTGGCGCGAAAAAATGTCTTTCTTTTTTTGAATTATGTACCTGGTTTTATTAAATACAGATACGATTACGATGGGCCATATAACTTACCAAAATACTCTTTGTACACCAGGGAGGCCGACTAGGAGAATCTCTTTCTCTTTCTCTTTCTCTTTCTCTTTCTTTTTATCAGTCTCATTCTCAATCTCTTTCTCACTTTCATTTTTTTTTCTTTCTCTTTCTCTTTCTCTTTCTCTTTCTGTTTCTTTCTCTTTCTCTTTCTTTCTTTCTTTTTCTCTTTTTCTTTCTCTTTCTCATTCTCTTTCTCTTTCTCATTCTCATTCTCTTTCTCATTCTCTTTCTCATTCTCTTTCTCATTCTCTTTCTCTTTCTCATTCTCATTCTCTTTCTCATTCTCTTTCTCATTCTCTTTCTCATTCTCTTTCTCATTCTCTTTCTCTTTCTCTTTCTCTTTCTCTTTCTCGTTCTCTTTCTCTTTCTGTTTCTCTTTCGTTTCTCTTTCTCTTTCTCTTTCTTTTTATCAGTCTCATTCTCAATCTCTTTCTCACTTTCATTTTTTTTCTTTCTCTTTCTCTTTCTCTTTCTCTTTCTCATTCTCTTTCTCATTCTCTTTCTCATTCTCTTTCTCATTCTCTTTCTCATTCTCTTTCTCATTCTCTTTCTCATTCTCTTTCTCATTCTCTTTCTCATTCTCTTTCTCATTCTCTTTCTCATTCTCTTTCTCATTCTCTTTCTCATTCTCTTTCTCATTCTCTTTCTCATTCTCTTTCTCATTCTCTTTCTCATTCTCTTTCTCATTCTCTTTCTCATTCTCTTTCTCATTCTCTTTCTCATTCTCTTTCTCATTCTCTTTCTCATTCTCTTTCTCATTCTCTTTCTCATTCTCTTTCTCATTCTCTTTCTCATTCTCTTTCTCATTCTCTTTCTCATTCTCTTTCTCATTCTCTTTCTCATTCTCATTCTCTTTCTCATTCTCTTTCTCATATTCTATCATTAGAAAAAAAGTAAGAACATAACACTAAAAAGGTTAAAACAACAGTTTAGCGTTCAAAGCCAGTAATTGAAGTACGTTACGTGATATCCAGCTGGAAAGATAACTATGAAATGTGGAGGTTTGGAGTAGTCATTTCTTCTCTTGTAGCTTGTAGCCTCAGATTTGACGAGTATTTCTTGGAGTCCAGGTTGCTCACGCAGGAAGATATTTCCATTTGCGGGCCCCACAAAACTTGAAGTCGTGTTTTTTTGCGAATTCTCTCGCCAAATTTAAAATGTCTCTTTGTGGTACTAGACAGGTGTTCGTCGACATACACGGCATGTTTTTGGCCAGTTATTCCCAACAACTGTGTTTTTAGTTTGTTGTTAGAACCCCGAACATGAGAAATGAGGTCCGATTTCGTGTGGACATTTGTAAACTCAACGACGATTGGGGTTTATTGGTGGTTGAAGTCCCTGGAATGCGATATAAATGTCATGCGATATCGGCCGGTGAAATCGGGAGGTCCACTGTATTCCCGACAGCAGTCATAATCTTTATGAGGTCGGCACTTGACTCTTTATCTTGACTGCGGACATTTCGGATCTCAATACTTGATGACCGAGATTTATATCGTTTTTTGACTAGGTCAGTTTATAGTATAAACTTACTTTATAGGAAACTGAAATAGATCAGAACACTCATCCTGGAGTCGCTTTACTTGACATTTCATTTCGTCATAAAGATCACTAACACAATTAATAGATTCTTCAATTCCATTAAAATATAAAAAAGTACCAGTACAAACGCAGACATCACCACAATACTAGAAGATCCTGTGGAAGCAGTGAATTCTGCCAACGTGTTTTTTAGTACAGTTGGAAAAAAATTAGCTGATACCATCCTTTCTGAGCTAAATGTTACTGAAAAACAACTGGCGGACGACACAAGACTTGATAGCACTACTGGAAACTCTTTTTTCTTTACTCCGACTGACCCAGTAGAAATTATAAAAATCATTGACAACCTTAAATCATTTCTTGCCCCTGGAAATGATTTGATCACCAACTCTATCTTAAAACAGTGTAAAATACCCCTTGCCCCTGTTCTCTCCCACATGTTCAATCTAAGCATGTCATCAGGCGTCTTTCCGGACTATTCTCTTTCTCATTCTCTTTCTCATTCTCTTTCTCATTCTCTTTCTCATTCTCTTTCTCATTCTCTTTCTCATTCTCTTTCTCATTCTCTTTCTCATTCTCTTTCTCATTCTCTTTCTCATTCTCTTTCTCATTCTCTTTCTCATTCTCTTTCTCATTCTCTTTCTCATTCTCATTCTCTTTCTCATTCTCTTTCTCATTCTCTTTCTCATTCTCTTTCTCATTCTTTCTCTTTCTCATTCTCTTTCTCATTCTCTTTCTCTTTCTCATTCTCTTTCTCATTCTCTTTCTCATTCTCTTTCTCATTCTCTTTCTCATTCTCTTTCTCATTCTCATTCTCTTTCTCATTCTCTTTCTCATTCTCTTTCTCATTCTCTTTCTCTTTCTCTTTCTCTTTCTCTTTCTCTTTCTCATTCTCATTCTCTTTCTCTTTCTCATTCTCTTTCTCATTCTTTTTCTCATTCTCTTTCTCATTCTCTTTCTCATTCTCTTTCTCATTCTCTTTCTCATTCTCTTTCTCATTCTTTCTCTTTCTCATTCTCTTTCTCATTCTCTTTCTCATTCTCTTTCTCATTCTCTTTCTCATTCTCTTTCTCATTCTCTTTCTCTTTCTCTTTCTCTTTCTCTTTCTCTTTCTCTTTCTCTTTCTCATTCTCTTTCTCATTCTCTTTCTCATTCTCTTTCTCATTCTCTTTCTCATTCTCTTTCTCATTCTCTTTCTCACTCTCTTTCTCACTCTCTTTCTCACTCTCTTTTTCACTCTCTTTCTCACTCTCTTTCTCACTCTCTTTCTCTTTCTCTTTCTCTTTCTTTTTCTCTTTCTCTTTCTCATCCTCTTTCTCATTCTATTTCTCTCTCTTTCTCGTTCTCTTTCTCTTTCTCTTTCTCTTTCTCTTTCTCTTTCTCATTCTCTTTCTCATTCTCTTTCTCATTCTCTTTCTCATTCTCTTTCTCATTCTCTTTCTCATTCTCTTTCTCATTCTCTTTCTCATTCTCTTTCTCATTCTCTTTCTCATTCTCTTTCTCATTCTCTTTCTCATTCTCTTTCTCATTCTCTTTCTCATTCTCTTTCTCATTCTCTTTCTCATTCTCTTTCTCATTCTCTTTCTCATTCTCTTTCTCATTCTCTTTCTCATTCTCTTTCTCATTCTCTTTCTCATTCTCTTTCTCATTCTCTTTCTCATTCTCTTTCTCATTCTCTTTCTCATTCTCTTTCTCATTCTCTTTCTCATTCTCTTTCTCATTCTCTTTCTCATTCTCTTTCTCATTCTCATTCTCTTTCTCATTCTCTTTCTCATATTCTATCATTAGAAAAAAAGTAAGAACATAACACTAAAAAGGTTAAAACAACAGTTTAGCGTTCAAAGCCAGTAATTGAAGTACGTTACGTGATATCCAGCTGGAAAGATAACTATGAAATGTGGAGGTTTGGAGTAGTCATTTCTTCTCTTGTAGCTTGTAGCCTCAGATTTGACGAGTATTTCTTGGAGTCCAGGTTGCTCACGCAGGAAGATATTTCCATTTGCGGGCCCCACAAAACTTGAAGTCGTGTTTTTTTGCGAATTCTCTCGCCAAATTTAAAATGTCTCTTTGTGGTACTAGACAGGTGTTCGTCGACATACACGGCATGTTTTTGGCCAGTTATTCCCAACAACTGTGTTTTTAGTTTGTTGTTAGAACCCCGAACATGAGAAATGAGGTCCGATTTCGTGTGGACATTTGTAAACTCAACGACGATTGGGGTTTATTGGTGGTTGAAGTCCCTGGAATGCGATATAAATGTCATGCGATATCGGCCGGTGAAATCGGGAGGTCCACTGTATTCCCGACAGCAGTCATAATCTTTATGAGGTCGGCACTTGACTCTTTATCTTGACTGCGGACATTTCGGATCTCAATACTTGATGACCGAGATTTATATCGTTTTTTGACTAGGTCAGTTTATAGTATAAACTTACTTTATAGGAAACTGAAATAGATCAGAACACTCATCCTGGAGTCGCTTTACTTGACATTTC
>OX458998.1:15004445-15006930 GCA_949774965.1 Diarsia brunnea
TCTTTCTCATTCTCTTTCTCATTCTCTTTCTCATTCTCTTTCTCATTCTCTTTCTCATTCTCTTTCTCATTCTCTTTCTCATTCTCTTTCTCATTCTCTTTCTCATTCTCTTTCTCATTCTCTTTCTCATTCTCTTTCTCATTCTCTTTCTCATTCTCTTTCTCATTCTCTTTCTCATTCTCTTTCTCATTCTCTTTCTCATTCTCTTTCTCATTCTCTTTCTCATTCTTTTTCTCATTCTCTTTCTCATTCTCTTTCTCATTCTCTTTCTCATTCTCTTTCTCATTCTCTTTCTCATTCTCTTTCTCATTCTCTTTCTCATTCTCTTTCTCATTCTCTTTCTCATTCTCTTTCTCATTCTCTTTCTCATTCTCTTTCTCATTCTCTTTCTCATTCTCTTTCTCATTCTCTTTCTCATTCTCTTTCTCATTCTCTTTCTCATTCTCTTTCTCATTCTCTTTCTCATTCTCATTCTCTTTCTCATTCTCTTTCTCATATTCTATCATTAGAAAAAAAGTAAGAACATAACACTAAAAAGGTTAAAACAACAGTTTAGCGTTCAAAGCCAGTAATTGAAGTACGTTACGTGATATCCAGCTGGAAAGATAACTATGAAATGTGGAGGTTTGGAGTAGTCATTTCTTCTCTTGTAGCTTGTAGCCTCAGATTTGACGAGTATTTCTTGGAGTCCAGGTTGCTCACGCAGGAAGATATTTCCATTTGCGGGCCCCACAAAACTTGAAGTCGTGTTTTTTTGCGAATTCTCTCGCCAAATTTAAAATGTCTCTTTGTGGTACTAGACAGGTGTTCGTCGACATACACGGCATGTTTTTGGCCAGTTATTCCCAACAACTGTGTTTTTAGTTTGTTGTTAGAACCCCGAACATGAGAAATGAGGTCCGATTTCGTGTGGACATTTGTAAACTCAACGACGATTGGGGTTTATTGGTGGTTGAAGTCCCTGGAATGCGATATAAATGTCATGCGATATCGGCCGGTGAAATCGGGAGGTCCACTGTATTCCCGACAGCAGTCATAATCTTTATGAGGTCGGCACTTGACTCTTTATCTTGACTGCGGACATTTCGGATCTCAATACTTGATGACCGAGATTTATATCGTTTTTTGACTAGGTCAGTTTATAGTATAAACTTACTTTATAGGAAACTGAAATAGATCAGAACACTCATCCTGGAGTCGCTTTACTTGACATTTCATTTCGTCATAAAGATCACTAACACAATTAATAGATTCTTCAATTCCATTAAAATATAAAAAAGTACCAGTACAAACGCAGACATCACCACAATACTAGAAGATCCTGTGGAAGCAGTGAATTCTGCCAACGTGTTTTTTAGTACAGTTGGAAAAAAATTAGCTGATACCATCCTTTCTGAGCTAAATGTTACTGAAAAACAACTGGCGGACGACACAAGACTTGATAGCACTACTGGAAACTCTTTTTTCTTTACTCCGACTGACCCAGTAGAAATTATAAAAATCATTGACAACCTTAAATCATTTCTTGCCCCTGGAAATGATTTGATCACCAACTCTATCTTAAAACAGTGTAAAATACCCCTTGCCCCTGTTCTCTCCCACATGTTCAATCTAAGCATGTCATCAGGCGTCTTTCCGGACTATTCTCTTTCTCATTCTCTTTCTCATTCTCTTTCTCATTCTCTTTCTCATTCTCTTTCTCATTCTCTTTCTCATTCTCTTTCTCATTCTCTTTCTCATTCTCTTTCTCATTCTCTTTCTCATTCTCATTCTCATTCTCTTTCTCATTCTCTTTCTCATTCTCATTCTCATTCTCTTTCTCATTCTCTTTCTCATTCTCTTTCTCATTCTCTTTCTCATTCTCTTTCTCATTCTCTTTCTCATTCTCTTTCTCATTCTCTTTCTCACTCTCTTTCTCACTCTCTTTCTCACTCTCTTTCTCACTCTCTTTCTCACTCTCTTTCTCACTCTCTTTCTCACTCTTTTTCTGTTTCTCACTCTCTTTCTCTTTCTCTTTCTCATTCTCTTTCTCTTTCTCATTCTCTTTCTCATTCTCTTTCTCATTCTCTTTCTCATTCTCTTTCTCATTCTCTTTCTCATTCTCTTTCTCATTCTCTTTCTCATTCTCTTTCTCATTCTCTTTCTCATTCTCTTTCTCTTTCTCTTTCTCTTTCTCTTTCTCATTCTCATTCTCTTTCTATTTCTCATTCTCTTTCTCATTCTTTTTCTCATTCTCTTTCTCATTCTCTTTCTCATTCTCTTTCTCATTCTCTTTCTCATTCTTTCTCTTTCTCATTCTCTTTCTCATTCTCTTTCTCATTCTCTTTCTCATTCTCTTTCTCATTCTCTTTCTCATTCTCTTTCTCTTTCTCTTTCTCTTTCTCTTTCTCTTTCTTTTTCTCATTCTCTTTCTCATTCTCTTTCTCATTCTCTTTCTCATTCTCTTTCTCATTCTCTTTCTCATTCTCTTTCTCATTCTCTTTCT